>RXID01015369.1:0-228340 GCA_005019695.1 Trichopus zeylanicus subsp. travancoricus
AACCCTAAAACCCTAAACCCTAAACCCTAAACCCTAAAACCCTAAAACCCTAAAACCCAAAAACCCTAAACCCTAAACCCTGAAAAAACCCTAAACCCTAAACCCTAAACCCTAAACCATAAAACCCTAAACCCTAAACCCTAAACCCTAAACCCTAAACCCCAAAACCCTAAACCCTAAACCCTAAACCCTAAACCCTAAACCCGAAAAAAAAACCCTAAACCCTAAACCCTAAACCCTATACCTAAACCCTAGACCCTAAACCCCTAAACCCTAAAACCCCAAACCCCAAACCCCAAACCCCAAACCCTCAACCCTAATCCCTTAACCCCAAAAAATCGCTAAACCCTAAGAAAACACAGGACCCTAAATCCCACAACCCTGAACTCTAAACCATAAACCCCAAAACTTAAACCCTAAACCATTTGTATGGCGTAATAATGGCCCAGAATATTACCCAATTGCAGCCCATTTGTTAGGCCCAATAGCAATAAAACCCATTTATAGCCTAATAATGGCCCACAATGCGGCTCAATTTAGCAAACATTTTCGCAATGTTACAATATGTGCCCCTGTTTCTGGCGCATGGCTCAGCACATTAAGACGCATTTCTGGCACAATTATGCCCACAATACGGCCCAATACGGGCCGATAACAACCCATTTGTAAGGCCCAATAGCAGCACAATACGACCCATTTTATTGGCCCAAAACGACCTCTTGTGTGGCCGAGTTGGGGCACTAAAAACCAATTTACAAACCAATTACGACCCATCCGCATGGCCAATAACAGCCCGCTGTATAGCCAATATTCAGTCCTGCTCATACAACACATTACATTACCTACCTATGTTTTTCAAGCATAGCCCAATATATGCTCCCTAAAATAGCACACTAGATAAAATGATCTCCAATAAATACACAGACCAGCACCACAAAAAGCCATGAATTGATATACAGACCCAACAAAATATAAAGGCCATGAATAAATAAACGGACCTATAAAAATGACCATGAATAAATACAGATCCAACATGAAAAACACTACAAAAGATACAGATCCAACAAGATAAAAAGGTCATGAATAAATATATAGACCCAACATGTAAAAATGACCATGAATAAATACAGATCCAACATGTAAAAAAGACCATAAATAAATACAGACCAAGCATGGAAAAAAAACTATAAAAGATGCGGATCCAACGAGGTAAAAAAGCCATGAATAAATATAAGGACCCAACATGAAAAAATGACCATGAATAAATAGAGACCCAACATAAGCTTGTTCTTTCTCTTTACATCATTGCAAGTTTTTTCTTCTTGCTTTTACTCTACAATGTATGACCAACATGTTCAGCAGTAAATAAGAATAGTATTTGCATGCTGGAACAGGACCAACGAGCCAATTGACAACTGGGCCTATGGATTCATAATTTAATGAAAGAAAAACACTCCATATTTCTTCACACCTTGTGGTTGACCCAATTTGTTGGTGTCTCAGCTGCAACCAATAATATAGCAAGAATATCATTGTCATTTTGAGAAACTTCAATATTGTCATTTTCACTGTTGTCATGTATAAAACAAGTTTTCAAAAATCAGACATGCAAAAAAAATAATCCCTTAAGGAAAAATCACTCATCCTCACCATTTTCCTAATTTTATTACCTCTTGAATACAAGATATTAATATCTAAAATATAATTTTGTTGTTGCAATCGTAAAATTCTCTACAGCAAAAAACACATCAGGTCAGAACTGCATTATCTGCAAAACAAAAATGTGTTAGGAAGAGATTTGAAGTAAACTGATAAATGTGATAGTTGAACTGCAAACTATATATATATAAAGAGTACTTAATATGTCAAAGTGTTATGTATGTGGAAACTATTATAAAACTATGATTTGATCAGTGATAGTAGGTACTCTCTCATATTATTGCTACTGAGATCATAACAGCTTACAATAATCCATAACAAAAGCCCAATTTTCAGAGACTTGTTTGCATGCTGGAACAGGTCCAGCAAGCCAATTGACAACTCGAGCTTGTGAATTCATAATTTAAAAAAAGAAAAGCACTCCATATTTCGTCACACCGTGGGGTTGAGCCAGTTTGTTCTTGTCTCAGCTGCAACCAATAATGTAGCAAGGATATCATTGTCATTTTGAGAAACTTCTAAATTTTCATTGTCATTGTTGCCATGTATAAAGTAGGTTTTCAGAATTCAGGTATGCGAAAAAATTAATTCTTTAAGAAAACATCACTCATCCTCATTATTTTATTAGCTTTATTACCTCTTAAATACTAGATATACATATCTAAAACATAATTCTGTTGCTACAGTCGTAAAATCCTCTACAACGAAAAACACATCAGGGTAAAACTTCATTATTTGTCAAGCAAAAATGTGTTAGAAAGAGATTTGAAAAAAACTAATACAACTGATAGCCGAACTGCAAACTATATATATAAGTAGAACACTTAGTATGTTAAGAGTATTATGCATGTGGAAACAGTTATAAAACGATGGTTTAGTCAGTGATGATAGGTACTCTCTCATATTATTGCTACCAAGATCATAAGAGCCTACAATAATCTTAGAAAAAATGCCCAATTTCCACAGACTTGTTTGCATGCTGGAACAGACCCAGCAAGCCAATTAACAATCGGGGGCTTACGAATTCATAATTTAACGAAAGAAAAGCACTCCCTATTTCTTCACACCTTGTGGTTGAGTCAGTTTGTTGTTGTCTCAGTTGCAACCAATAATGTAGCAAGTATATCATTGTCATTTTGAGAAACTTCTAGATTTTCATTGTTAATGTTGTCGTATATAAAGTAGATTTTCAGAATTCAGATATGTGAAAAAAATAATCTTGAAGGAAGATCACTCATCCTTACCATTTTATTAGTTTTATTATCTCTTAAATGCGAAATATAAATATCTAAAGCATAATTTTGTTACTGCAGTCGTAAAGTCCTTCGTAGCAAAAAACACATTAGGGTAGAACTGTATTATATGTCAAACAAAAATGTGTTAGAAAGAGATTTAAAGAAATCTAATACAAATGATAGCTGAACTGCAAACTATATATATAAGAAGAACACTTAGGATGTCAACGTGTTATATATATGGCAACTGTTATAAAATTATGGTTTGATCAGTGATGATAGGTACTCTCTCATATTATTGCTACTGAGATCATAAGAACTTATAATAATCCTAGTTGTCTGTCCCTTAAATAGAGAAAAGTCATAATCCTACTTAAGTCCTACCCATGTTGGACTCCAAGCCCAATTGCAAAAGAACTCGATTTTCTACTTAGGCTTTTGAACTGCATAGGTTGTGATGAACCAAGGGCTTCAAGTATTTGAATGGTACACTGGTGCAACTATACTAAGTTTTGAACCTACAAGGGCTTTTTGAGCCCTAATTTTCTTCAATAAAAACAAGTTGAGTAATGCCACCAGCGTCCACAGCCATAAGGCCTTCTGAGAAATACTAGGCAACTACTGATATATGATATCTTCCAAAGAGTCTAGCGTAGAAAACATACGCACAAAAAAGCACTAACACCGATGAAAAGTTTGATGGTAACAACTGGACACAAAGCTCAATTCCAAAAGAGCAACTCAAAAAGTCGAAACCCGAATTAGGTTCTAACTTGCGTGGGATGTGGTTAAGCATATTTGCATATTGTAGCCTCTAATTTTACCAATGTTTTGATCCTCATTATATTCTTTAAGCATTTGGGTTTTCTACCAATGTCTTCGCAAGATTTGCTCAGAAACATGTCAAATGAAATCAAATGAAAGCAAATCACGTGTGGAAATGACTTCAAGTGAAGGTCAAAATATAAATTTAGCAACCAACATAGGTGAAAATTCTAAGGAGTGCCGAAGGAATTCTCAACAAGCACCATATGGTTCTGTTACGGGATATGAAATGACTTGTGAGGTAGTTTCCAGAATTTAGTTGGAAGAAGGCCTAAGCCTAAGCCTATATGCTGCCTCAAATTAGTCATTTTGTAGCATTAGCTAAGTTCACCTGAAATCGCATTCATGACATATGAAAGTACCTGTACACAGGAGTACAGGATACATGTTTAGTGTTAGAAACTACCCATCAAGTACTCACATGACAAGTGCACTACTCTGTTCATGATGCAAGAAGAATCAAATGCAGTCACTATGAATGATGGACTGAATTTCTATGACCAGAAGCCAAAAAATGTGCATTTGCAATCAAAATGAAATGACACAATATGACAGACAAACATTTCAGAAAGCTAGGAAAATATTCAAGTGCCAATGCACGTGAAGAAGCAACAAACTCTTTTGCAACCTTACATCTATGTCAGACTTGATTTGGTGATGGCTGATACTTCATAGCACCCCCACCAGATATATCTTCAGATTAACGTGAACTTGTACATTTTATCCACTGTATATCTAGAAGTTGTAACCATGCTTTTTCAAGACTCAGTCTTGGATTCCCACTTAAAATTAAAACTGTCATATAAGAAGCCACATTCAAAATAGTTCTTTACCACAAAATCTCATCTGAAGAAGAGGGAAGAGTTGAATGCGTGATGAACCAAATCGGTTCTAAGAGGATTCTGAATGCTACTTTGGCAAATGGTATTACTAGATTCACCTATCTAAACCTCAACCCTATATTGTTTAGAAAAGTTCCTATTAACTTCTGTAGTTCAACAGAAGCTCAAAAAAAGGGGTGTTAATCAGCTGAGCTTGTGTTGAACCACCTGCAGCCTCAACAAGATCCCCACTATCACTATCCAAGAAGGACCCAGTCCAGACAAGTTTTTCACTGCAGTGCAAACACCAGGCTTCAACCCACAAATAACAAGATAATATGCATGGCTCCTGGCCCATTTGTGTTTTCCAATTTAGACAAAGCTTTACATGAAAGCAAGAAACAATTGTCACTTCCCACTTCACATAAACAATATAAAAAGCCACAGATTCTCTATGCTGCTTGATATGCAAGGTCAACAGCAGCAAGAAATGCACCCTGTTAGATGCAATAAAACAGTGGAAAATTCTTGTCAATGTAACATTCTTGTACAGTTTCTCCGGCAAGTTTGAATTAATATAAGAGAGAGCAAACAAGAATCTGTAGTTATAAAATGCTCATTGTAACAAGGCTACTCGCTACTAAATGTAGAATTGCCACTTTTGTTCAAACCCAAACTGGAACACAACTCTAGGTATATAAACTGGAGTAAGCCCCAGCTAAGGCCTGGCTCAATAGGCCATGGGTTAGCCTGACCCAATTAAACATTACAGGTAAACATTGCCTTGCAAAACTAAGTTTGATTTTATTGACGGAAAAATGAACAGTAAAAAATTTGAAAATCTTACTATGAGCAAATATTATTTTGCTGAGGACTTGCCTGAAAGATTTCCTTGCAAAGTTCTACAGTAAGAAATCCCAGTTGAGTAAATAATTCTCTGGAAAGAGACTGGAAAACAAGTAGGGCAACATCGCAATATGTCAAATCAGAATTCTCCTGAACCAAGCAAACTCCACCATGCTGCTTCTGTAATTTGACAAGAGGTAACATTACTCGATTGGTCACCAATGGTTGTTGTGTGTGAAACAAAACAAGCAACCCCAACCCCCAAAAAAACTGAAACTCCCCAAGCTTAAGTTTGACCATGCTATACCCTGACAAGAACATCTCCTTGGGCACAACTTTGGAAAATTCCTCCACTTCAGGAACTGAATCAACTATAGTTGCCTCTAGCATCAGAGGCCAAGCTTCATCTAGACAACTTTTCACCTTTGATGAAACCAGAATAGATTGAATGCCATCTAGAAATGGTTTATACTGTAAATCAAGAGAAAACATTCATAAGACAAAAACAGAAGTTATTTATGTAGTTAAAGATAGATAACCTACTTTAAAAGTTGAATGTGAACCAAATCAAAGGCAGATGTAATCTTTCAAAATATTGATCTAGTAGTGTCCCAGAATGCCGGCATTGCTCGAAAACAGAGGTAGTAATGGCAGATACTCATCTGGAATTTCCTTCTGATCTCCCAACAATGAGTACACATAGCACCAGATGGATGCATGGGCATCCAGAAGCCTTATTTTGATCTGACAAAAAAATCAAGCAAAAATGTCTGCTTCAACTGACAAGCTAAAATTTTCTTAGTCATATTTGCAAATTTTGCCTCCCAGCACCACATGAGATGTCACGTCAACATTTGCATGTCATTTGCCATTCGCCTATTGACTTTGAAGGAGTCTTATTGTTCAACATAAAAATTAATGAGGGTAATAATAATGCAAAACCACAGAAAAATATCAAAGAAGACTCGGCAATTAATAGATCAATCCTCCTGAAATGATACATACCTTACATGCAACCCATTCAGCAAAAGACAGATAATAAAAGTCTTTGATCTCATCGAGCGGGCGTGAAATTAAAGAAAATAGGCGATTGAGGGAAATTCAATCTCCACTAACTATGCTGCTTGTTAAAATCTGCAATGTTCAAACCAGAACAATCTGTGGTCTTTAAATCAGGAGAGAAAGAAAATAGAGATTGATGTGTAAAGTCTCCCAGACCTTTGTAGTCAATAGGAGGCCAGCCTCTGAGAGAAGAGGACCAGAAGATGTGCTGATACAAATCAAACAGCAGAAACTAGTTGAGCCTACATTCAGGTAATGGTAAACAATAATTAAAGATGATCACAAAGTTCTTTCTCTAATTTGCTAACTTGGAAGCCTTGGTTGAGATGAACTTAAGGAAATATGAATCACTTGACAAAGTGTTTCAGTTCAAAGGATTCAACTTTAATCTGATTGCAAAACTTTCCGTCAAAATTTCCTCCAAAAAAACATCCATCAAAATCTGAACTTTGATCAATCATATCCACTATTGCCAATTATGAAAACAATTACATTTAAGATTAAAACAGATTCCAAGTTTGAGGTGGAAGCAGTAGACTAGATTAAATTAGCAATTATGACATTACATATTGTTTTTTCACTAATATCCCTACTGAAATATGTCATACTAACAAATAATTAATAATATCAACTTGGTCAGATGTAACCTGATGAAATAAAAATATGTTAACAAACAACCTTTTCATCAACATTTACTTAAAGAGGAATATTTCTTCTAGATGCAGTAGTTTAGTGTCAGAGACATTTGGCCGGAGGGAAATCATTAATTTGCTCTAGTTCATTTCCAACCCTTTTAAACAGAATGTTAGAATCACTATATGTCGGTTAAATAAAGGCAAATCATCACTAGTTAGGATAATAAGTCTAAATCACTACTTGTGTAGCAACAGGAGGCTGAAGCGAGGGCATTTTGGTAATTGAAACTGTCACTGGTAGTTTAACCATGAGTAGATGTGTTATTAACTGCAACAAAAGTCAATGATGTCTAGCCATGGGGTATGTGTTAATAAAATTGAAAAACCAATGATTAAATGTAAATATGTTGGAAATCAGTGGTCATTTGTGCATAAGGAAATTTGAGGGGGCTATTTGTAAAAATGTTTTAAATTTTTTAGTAAAAAAGTGATCCTTATTTCAGCTTCAACCTTTGGGAGAACTTCTTTGTTTATCTTCTTTCTCAGACAATTTTTTTTTATTTATACTTGGGGCTTTGGCATGCCACTGCATATACTTCTAGGTGAACACACCAAACTTGCTTAGGTCATTCAATTAACATAAGTATCCATTTTCAAAGGAGAACCTTAAATCATCATGAGAGTTTCAATTGACATTTTTCTGAAAATGAAACTATCATCTGTTTCAAACTCTCTCTCTCTCTAACACAGTCATTATATATAATCTTTTAACTTTTCATTTTTTATTTAATATACTCGAAGAAATCTCAATTTCCTCCGATTCTTTAATAACTTAGTAGTGTTTCCAATCAGCATGGAAGAATCAGTGATTAAAGCATAAATGCTAATCATAAAGGTAACAAATGTTTTAAAAATTAAGTAAAAACATCACAACATTAACCTGATACTGCTCCAACAGAAGGTGGTCTGGAAGATCTGGGTCTAGAATCTTCTCAAACTAGGGAAAGAAAAACCAAAACAGGATTATTGGTTAGAATAAGTTTCTATTATACCTCAAAAGACCCAATAAAAAAAAGCGTCTTTCAATTTACTACCACATGCTTGGTCATTTACATCCAGTAAAGAAGATTGTATATGTGTATTTCATCAGGAGCAGAACAAAGGCATGCAGATGAAGTAGATGGGCCTCGAACTTTGCCCACTTTGAGCACAAACTAAACCAGTAATAAAAGAAAGAAAAGTTTTAGTTACCCTCTGGATCAAGAATATATGCCAAATTCTTAACAAAGCAAGTAACTCATCTTAGAGATTTACCAAGCAGTGCCTTGACAAACTTGCAAGCCCTGTAGTAGGTTGATGCCTCTTAACACCATATTGACCACACAACACTAACCTAAATTTGGAACAAAAATTAACTGCTATAAAAACTTAACCAGGAACAGAATAAAGAAAACATTTGGTTACACTCTGGATCATGAATATAAGCCAAAGTCTTGACAAAGAAAGTGACTCATTTGCTAATGAGTGCCTTGACAAACTTGTAAAACCCGTAATAGATTGATGCATTTTAACACCATACTGACCACACAAGACTAACTTCAGTTTGGAACAAAAAGTGACTGCTATAAAAAAGTAGCTAAATGATTTTATGACTTACATTACAAAATTCTGACAACTCTAATAACTCAATATGAAATGCAGAACAACTTGAACTCTACTTAAAGAATAGACTCTAACAGTTTGATAGAAAGTCCATACATGTTTCCCCGTTGCAAGACACAAAGGCAATCAAATTTCGATCATTATAATTCCTTGCACTGTCAGAAATATATCAAGCAAGCTTGCAAGTACTAGTAGAATGAGAATACCTAGAACAAGAAAAAGTTTAGAACAATATCATCTCATGACAGCAGCAAGAAAATTACTGATGGCCTACAAAACAAAAATGATATGTGATAGAATTGCAAGAAATGCAACAAGAACTTGGCAAGTTCCTGGGAATGGGAATGCTTGTATAAGAAAATTGTTTTATTGTGCTCAACCAAATTCAGACAGCATCAGCAAAAAGGGTGCATGGATCAGCATCCCGACTGCAAGTGGACTCAATTAACCTCAGACGGTAGGATGTCAAAGGACACAACTCATCCATTTTGAATTCAACAGTTTTGTGTTGAAGTATCGATAATATACATCATCATGGTAGTTCTTTTTCTGAATCAACAAATTTAACTAATTCCAAAATAGGCTATCTGGACAACAATAGTTTAACACAATGTTACAAAATATTTCCTAATTGTTTGAACTACTGATGCAGAAATTACCAAAACTGTCATGGTCATTTTGAATAAGATAATAACATTATTTTTTCTAAAAACAAGAATCAATGAGATAAAGCAAAAAACTAAGAAATTATATTTAAGAAATTATATGGAACAATTATTATCAAGGTTTTAAAAAGTGGTATGCAGATCTAGGCGGTTTTCAATTATATATAAAATTAAAAAATGTAAAAAAAAAAAAAATACACAAAAAGTTTAAATTTTTTTATACTTTGAGAACTCAGAGATCAGATATCAGATTCCTGAATTTTGAGAATTCAGAACTCATTCCAAATTTTAAATTTTTCAAAGTACATTACGAATTCTGGGAATATAGAACTTGATATCAAGAAACATGATTGACCCAAACCCAAAGGTCAAGCCCGACTATAAAATAGCGTAGGCCGAAACCGAAATCCATAGACATCAACAGTTTGTCTCTCATATCTCAGCCAGACAATGTCAAAAGAGAAGAGCTGCAGCCCACTACCTCGGCCAAGCAAGGCTTAAGAGGACTGAACTATGGCATCTCGGCACCTCCTATGCTCCCTAACCTACTGGCCACTAGTGTCCGTAACATTCTAGAGGATAAACTCCTGTGTTAACAACCACCTTATGCTTCACCTTTGGCTACCCGACAAACTCCGTCAGATCACATTAAAAAACACCTAGTAAGTTCTCAAAATTTTTCCTAATTCTACATATTTAGTCTTTTTATAGAATGTTGAATTATTTGACATGTGAAAGATTATTTCATTGTTACAAAATAGTATTTAGTTCCTTAATTTGAACCCTCAATTTTGTTAACAGGATTCTCAACCACAATAATTCACATGTTGACACTGCAATTGCTTTTTATTCAACTTCAACACTTAACTTGACTAACTATATTCTACTTTTTTGTTCTTCCATGTAATTAAATTTCCTCCAACCTATATGTAAATTTTTGTGATTAATTTTCTATTATTTGGTGAATCAGCCTAATCAACATTTGAATATGTTGTAAGTTTCAATATTTCACTATTCTTATATTATAACCTTAGGTCAACTCTCATTTGGTATATCTCAAAATTTGATAAATTATTTTTATAAGAAATTTACTTGGATTTTACATAAACTAACTGGCTAGACTCACAACCTGATTTATATTTGGTCTAGTAATGGTTAAGTAAATCAACTTTCCCACCAATCTTCTATACATTGTAGGATCTTTATGTAATTCTCATTTTTTTGCTAGTAACATGGTGTTGCTACTCATTGGTACCCTAGTTGTCTTGCTCCCCAAGATTCTTGTTTCTTTTAGCATGTCCAATACATACTTTCTCTATATCATTACAAGCCAATGTTTTGAATGTCACCTAGATTTTCAGAAAGTAGTGTAGGTTTCTCAAATCTTTGATTTCAAACTTATCTTCGTGAATTTATGAAGTATTTGTATCCAAGTTGCATTGCCTTCAATAATAATTATATCATTTATATATATAGAGTAATAATACCTATTCACTTTTTTTGTAAATAAAGAATAGTCAGTTTGGCTTCCTCGAAGCCCATATTCACTCGTAGTTGTACTAAACTTCTAAAATCAGGTTTTTAGAGATTGTTTCAATTCATAAAGTATTTTTCATAATTTGTATACATGCCCTTTTGTACTTACATTGAATTCTTTTGTTAACTGTAAGTGAGATAACTACTCTAATTATATCATCTTGGCTACGGATGAAAAAATTTCAAAATAATAAATACCTTGAGTTTGAATATAATATTTTACAACTAGTCTTGTCTTGTATTTCTAAATAGATTCATCTATCTTCTATCTTAATGTATATACATCCTACAAAGCAGTTATCTTTTGGTGTTGGAATCATCTCTCATATACCATTCTTTTGAAAAGCTTCTACCTCACTTCATGGTTTCTCTCAATATTTTGTCTATTAGAGTTTTTTATGTTAACTTTGATACTTTTGTGGTTGATAACTTATGCCTAAGTCAAATTGTTGTATGAGACATATTTTGAGATAGAATATTTGGTACATGTTTTTTCCTTTTTATCAAAGTTATAGACCAACCACTGTCATCTTCTATCGATTATTCTACGATCGAATTTGTTCCTAATTGTGGATCACCTCGTGGTGCTAGACCACTGCAGAAATATCAAAAAGTAAGACTTATGTTGGTGGTCCCTTTTTTCTTTTCTTAGTATACACAAATGTCTTCTTTTTCTAACTTGACTTGGTGACATATCAAAGGCCATAGGTAAAAACACATCCTCTATTTCATCTAAGATTGTCAACATTTATTGTTATTCTCCAGTTCTTCTAAATAATATGCTAACTTTTATAAAATGTAACATTAGTTGTTATATATGTTCTATGAATTTTAGAATTATAATATTTGTAACCCTTCTTTATTTTGAAATATCTTAAGAATATACATTTTATTGATCTTAATTATAATCTATCTCTAGTGGAGTCATAGTTATAAGAAAAACAAATGCAACCAAATACTTTTGAAGGCAAACGAAAATTTTTTATTAGAACATAAAACATTGAAGGGATTTTAATTGTTCAACAATGGTGTAAATGTACTATTAATAAGAAATAATATGATGAAAATAACATCATCCTAGTGAATTGTCGGGATATTTTTTTCAAATATTAATACTCTTATTACCTCTAACAAATGTTGAATTTTATAGAAATATTTCTCCTCTGTTATCATATTTGTGGGATTTTAAAATTCTTAAATTTTTAGATTTTGAAAACTACAAAATTCAGTATTTATTATACAAAAACATGAAATTTTGGGACTTTCAAATTCTGAAAACTATAGGATTTATTGATTTTCTAAAATTGGTTGGATTTCAAAATTCTGAAGTTTAAAATTCAACATCACGTACTAAATTTTATAGTTAAACAAAATACAAATTTTAAATTTACAAATTTACAAATCTAACAAAACAAACAAAAAGTTTTAAAATTTGAAGTTACATGACTTATGAAACAAATATATTATCACAACTTCCCAATCTAAGATTTTGAAATTCTATGAAATAAGATGCCCTTAATGTCTTAATGGTTGTTTAAAATTGATTTTGAATTCTTTTATGAAATACCTTTAAGGCTTTGCATACATTGGATTTTTTTATTTAGAAAATAAACTCGTGTTACTCTTGAATGATCATTAACAACGATAACAAAGTACTTGTAACAATTTATTAAGTTGGTTCCAATTGTCCATATATCATTATGAACTCTGTGAAAAGAATAAAATAGCGTAGGCCGAAACCGAAATCCATAGACACCATAGGTCAAGCTTTTAAGTTCGGTGAAACCTAGCCCAGGTCCACCTATGCTAGCAAATGTATTCAGGCATCTAGCTGCTACTAACTTGGCTACAAATGACCTATCACTTACACCAATTCGCATAATAATATGAAGAGCTTCTGAATAAGCTGTACAGGCACCATTGCCACCAGAACCATCCAATGCATTCTCTAGCATTTGAAGTGCATCTTTTCTAACAAAATCCTAAGTTTAATTAAAAGAATAAATAAAAGCTAGACTAATAAGAAGAATTTATCATACTATGAGTCCAGCAACATGCAAAGCCATTTCCAGAAGCCACAAGAATAATATATCCAACAGAAGCTGTATAACATATGAGAAATAACTGGAACAGAAAATGAGAATTTAACTTGTGTTGTTTTCTCAAGCCCAACTTCAAAGCAAATCATTACACTATGTCAAGTAAGGGTTCATCATGTCCAAATAAAAACCCGACAAATACTTATATAAAAATACAAAGATATAAAGAACACCAAGTTATGGACAAAGTAGGAAAATATCTATACCACATTGTTAACAACAAGGAAAATATTACCTACCACCTAGCCAAAGTTTTACAAGTTTTCAACCTTTATAATTTTGGAATCCCCTAAACCACAAAATTTCAAAAGATATTCTTTTCAATGATATTGATAAAACTAAACATTTAAAATGTTAGGTAAACAACAAGGTTGGGACAAGGCAGAACCTCTTCTTCTTCAAAATTATCAAAGTGATATAAAACAAACTTAAACTTGTTACTCCATTAAAAGAAACTTAAAGACAAAGAAAATCACTTAAAAAGTTTAAATACGGACAAAACCGGAAGACTTCTCATTCTTCTTCTGTTCATTTTAATCTTACTCTTATATGTAAAAAGCTTTAAAGGCAGAAACTTTACCAACACTTCTGCTGGCGTTGCTTTTTTGATATTTTTCTTCTTCTTACATAAGACAAAAGACTGAATAAAAATTAAAACAAAATAAAAAAATTCAAGAAAAAGAAAAAGTTTTCTTCTTCTCCTCCTCCTTAAGTTCATTTAATCATAGACTTTTTACCAACACTTTTGCAACTGCTGCCTCTTCTATTGTACGTTTCTTCTTTATAACACAAAAAATTGAGAAGAACTAAAACAAACTACATAAAATTAAAGAAGAACAACAACAAGATAAAGCTAAATATTGAAACTCAAAATTATAGAAATTTAAAACAAAATATAAAAATAGAAGAAAGACAACATTAAAAACATATGAACATAAGCATATAATAGAAAATTATTCAACACAAAATACCGAAGAAAAAGAACAACAAAACAATATGACAAAACATAAAACAAAAAGTTGAAGAGCAACTAAGACAAGAATTGAAACATAAAATGAAAATTAAAGAAGAAGAAGAGGCAAATAGAAAAAAATAATAAATACAAGAATAAGAACTTTAAAGCAAATAAATATTAATATACAACAAAAAACCACAGAAGATAAACTAAAACAAAAATTAATAAATAAAAGGAGAAGAACTTTAAAGAAAATAATAAACAAAGGAATAGCAACTTAAAGAAGAAAAAGAACAATAGGAACTTTAGAACAATACAAACTCAAAAATAATACAGAAAATTAAAGAATAAGAAAAAAAAATAAACTCAACAAGAAGAACGAAAAGCAAAATAAACAAACAAATACAAACTTAAAGAAGAAAAACAAGAAAAAAGAACTTTTAAATAATAAAAACTCAAGAAGAACTTAAAGCACTATAAACAAACAAAAAAAAAATTTTAAGAAGAAGAAGAATAAGAAAAATAAGAGCAAGAAGAAGAACTTAAACATAAAAAGAAAAATTAAAGAAAAAGAGAACCATAAACCAACAAAAACTAAAACATAAAACAACAACCAAAACATTAAAATAATACAAACTCAAACATAAAAAAAATTGTAAAAGGAGGAGGAAGAGAATTTTAAAACAACAAAAACCAAAAGCATTAAATAAAAAGGAGAACTTCTTCTTCAATAGAAAAACTTCAAAACTAATAATTAAAGAAATCTAAGACAAAAGAAAAAAAAACAAAGAAAAACGTTAAAACAGTATGAACTTCAAAAAAAACCGAAAAATAAAGAACTAAAACATAAAATATAAAATCAAAAAAGAAGATGAACTATAAAGTAATAGAAACAAAAGAACTAAAATATTTACATTAATATGCAACAAAAAAATAAAGAAGATAAATATAAAACAAAACAATAAATCCAAGAAGAAGAACTTTAAAGCAATAATAAACAAAGGAATAGAAATTTAAAAGAAGAAGAAGGAGAATAAGAACTTCAAAACAATACAAACTCAAAAATAAAAAAAACTAAAGAATAAAAGAAATCAGTAAACTCAAGAAGAAGAACATAAAGCAATATAAAAAAAACGAATAAGAACTTAAAGAAGAAGAAGAAAAACTTTTAAATAATAAAAACTCAAGAAGAAGAACTTAAAGAAATATAAACAGACAAATAAAAACTTAAAGAAGAAAAAAAAAACAAGAAGAATAAGAACTTAAGCATAAAAAGGAAAACTAAATAAGAAGAAAAAGAGGAAAACCTTAAACCAACAAAAACTAAAACATAAAACACAAACCAAAACTTCAAAACAATAAAAACTCAAACATAAAAAAAAAAGACGAAGAAAGAAGAGGAGGACTTCAAAACAATAAAAACCAAAGAACTTCTTTGATAGAAAAAACTTCAAAACTAAAAATTAAAGAAATCTAAGACCAAAGAAATGAAACAAAGAAGAAAGTTAAAACAATATGAACTATAATAAAAACCAAAAAATAAAGAAGAGCTAAAACAGAAAACATAAAATCAAAAGAGAGGATGAAGTATAAAGCAATAGAAACAAAAGAACTAAAATATTTACATTAATATGCAACAAAAAACTAAAGAAGATAAACTAAAACAGAAAACAATAAATACAAGAAGACAAACTTTACAGCAATAATAAACAAAGGAATAGAGACGTAAGAAGAAAAAGAACAATAAAAACTTTAGAACAATAAAAACTAAAAAATAAAACAAAAAATTAAATAATAAGGTAAAAGAGTAAACTCAACAAGAACATAAAGCAATATAAACAAACAAATAGAAACTTAAAGAAGAAGAAGAAGAAGAATCTCCTTCTTTTTCTTCTTCTTTAATTTTTCCTTTTTTGGTTTAGGTTTTCTTCTTAATGATAAAAATAATAAAGAGACAGAACTTTAATTTCAAGACTAAAAGACAAAACCAATTTTTCTTCTTCATCATCATCTATTCTTCTTCTTTAAAATGATAAAAACCTAGAGGCTACGAGAGGCAGCACCAACACTTCTTCTCAAATCTATGGGTTTGAGGGGATTTCAAAAACCATGCAGGATAAAAATTATAAAATTTTTTATTGTGGGAATTTAAGCAATTTTCCCAAATAAAACTAACTGAATACACTGCAAGCTTTTATCTAATTTCCCATTGACACCCCTTGATACAAACTAATAATCTTTCCAACCTGCATAAAAAGCCTTGTGACTAAACATCATCATGAGCTAAATTTTTGTAGATTGAAGCAGACCATTGTTCAAAGTATAAGCCTAACAAGTAAGAGTGATTTATTAAAGATAAAGTTATGGTACCTCATTGAACTTCATTAATTTCACAGCAATGTGGGTGGTTTCAACCAAACTAGAAGTTATCCTCCGCCCAAATAAGCAATACAGTTCTCCTAAACACTGAGACATAGCTGAAAAGAAATTCAAGGGAATATATAATAATGATAAGCAAAGTGATTGATCAACAGCAAAGGCAAGCTCAACTGAACTAAGTTTCCCATTATATGGTTAGTTTGCAATAAGCATCGCTATGTTATTTATATGTTATACAATATATTGTATGCCAAGTCAAAAGACAATGGGTTTGCCTTCACACACAAAATAAATAATAACCGATGGTTTGAAACAAGGTTGCACTCCTATTTGAAAAAATGCCAAGAATGCGATTTGCATATCTTTCCACTCAAGTTGAAATACTAAAATTGGCCATCCTATCAAAATGATATTTTGAAAATGATAATCCACAGAAAAGAAAATGAAACTGCAATGCTACTATACTCATAAGACTGCACAAATGGATGACAAATATATCCCACCAAAGCATGCGATTTAAAAAGATATTTGTAAGTACCAATGTGGTGAGTTTGTTTTTGGTTTTGTTTTTATTCAGATTTAAGACTGCATTAGATTCCCATTAAATTAGAGATCCTAAAGATATTAAATAAGACGATCCAAAGAATCACTAGGCCAACTATTGCTGCTATTCAAAACCTAGTTCCAACCTTATTTCAGGTATACATAAGATTGATAATGAGCCAAGATGAGCATGTGGTTAACCTATCATCCAACCACGGAAACATTTGGCGAAGTGGAACAACCCAGGTTGGTTTTATCTTTGTAATTTTTGAAGGAACTTATGTGCACAGTACAAGTCAGTACATTAACAGAGAAACAAAAGAAGACTTCCATTAGTTAAACCATAAAATTGCTTTGTGTACAAATAAAAGTCCTAGATGAAAGCTGAAAAAAAAAACGAACTCATCAAAGAGGACTTCTAAACCATTTATCCACCAATAAAAGCCACCTTCTATGTATGGCAGATTGAACCAAAGATTTCTGAGTATAATTCAACTCACAATAGATGATCATTTGGTTTCAAGATAAACCTGAGTACACATCAGACCATTGCCTAGATCGAGAATCCATATACTAGCTGAGACAGACAAACACCTGATTCCCTTCCTAACAACATCATCAAATTCCACTTTTAAACCCAGCAACTATTGTTCGACTGTTTGACTAATGAAACCCATTTGTGACCATGGGCAAGCATGATTGTTTAATTTCAAGATATGAGCACGTCTTGCAATGCAAGATAACAGAAACAAAGGATCAGAATCTATTACTGACCAGCAGAAGAGAGAGGTTCACTTCTTTTCCCATCTGCAAGCCATCCTTGGAGGCTGCTTGCTCTTGACTATATAGAAATGTCATCACCCTACGAAATGACCTTCCCCATAGCCATTGATGCCAGACGCCTCACAGGTCGCCGGGCCCCTAGAACAGGCAAAGAGAAGAGAGCGTCCTAACACTTCCTCTGCCACTGAAGTATGGCTTCCTGCAACAAAAAAACCCGTTAAAGCAAATCCATCAAAAATTTATCAAGTCCCACGCAGAGAAAAAAACCCTACAAAACGATCGCAGAGAAACCCCTATGGTCAAATCCATCAAGAATTTCTCAAATGGCGAAGAAAGAGACAAAACCCTAAAAAACGATCGCAAAGAAACCCATAAAGAACTTCTCAAACGGCGAAGAAAGAGACAAAATCCACGAAAAAGATAGCAAAGAAACCGGATCCATCAAGAATTACACAAATGACGCACAAACAAAAATTGCAGAAATCAATGAAAAAGGTTAGAGAAGACCTTCGGCTCATCTTGGATGGCCGAAACGAGCTCGGAGAGGAGATCAAAGCAGAGGAGCGGATCCCGGGGCTGCTGCCTGGCGGAGGCGCCGATGGATTCCATCTGGGCAACGAGGACGCCGATCCGCGACAGCGGGATCTCGCTATCCCGCCTGGCCATGGCGAACGGAGTGGGAGCTAGCACTAGCTTCTTGGTGTCTCCGAGGTGTCGGATGTGGAGCACAGGGAAGGGTATTTATAGCGGTGTCCAATATCGACTCGACCATGAAACCCAACGGACCAAATTCGATCTGGGCTCGTTATGGGGCGGCCCAATCCTGATAAACAATGTAGATTTGGGCCTATTTCTGCCAGGTTTAGAGCGGCCCAACTGCTCTCTTGTGGGCTTGCAATGGCATTGGTCTGTTTATCATGAAGGCCACGTTTCATTATTATTTTTTTTTCAGTACATTATTGTCTCTCATGTAATTAATTATGACAACAAACTTAGGTTGAGAAATTATATTCATGTCATTAAACCACGTGATCTAAATTTGATTTGCTTATTATAAATAGGTCAGAAAATTTTTAAACGTTAATAGTGTATTTTTTAAGAGCAAGTTAAATAAATTAATAATGAGACATGTGTTGAACTGCTAGGAATATAGATGGGTTTTGAACTCGTGTTGACATGTTTCCCACGTCAAATCTGAGTGGAAAAAAATTTTAAACTAGTCGTCATGCGAATCATGTATATGTTAGAGAACAAGATTAAAATCTCTTTATTAAAAATGATTGAATATTTTTATACCCCTACAATCCACACAATTCAACTCGCAATCCTACCATCGACATACTCTTTGTCAACACCTCCCCACATGTTCAACATGAACCACGTTCATTAAGCCGCACACTATGACATAAAAAAAATTAAATATTGATTGATACAAGGGCCTACATGCAAAAAAAAATCTCAGAGGTGAAAAATATAGTCAGTGTCCAGACCTGGTCCGATAAAGTATTCACTCAATCAATCCAGAGCCCAATTTTTGAATACCGCTCGTCACGCACTCCCCCTGGCAGAAAAAGGGTATCTCCGGACCCACCGTACGCATCTGCCTTCTTAACCCATACGATACACGCGTCGCACTCCCATTGGCTGTACTCGGACCATTTCAAAATATTTTAAAAATTTCACAAATTATTATTACTATTATTATTATTTCTTTTTCTTCTCGTCGGTCACTGTTGCTGGTAACTTTGGCCCTTTCTCTTACTGCTCATAAATCTTGACCCAGCGATCAAACCCCTTTGTCTCGGTTGCTCTCTTCCCCCATCTCGCTTGTGTTGCAATTTGGTATCAAAGGTGATGATGAACACTGCGGTCGCCAGCAGGCGGCAAATGCAATAGTGATCCGGCCACCAGCGCTAGTACTTGGCCTTAGACCAGTTCCTCCTCTTCGACTCTACCGGCAGCGGGAACAAATGGGCGCCATCGAACCCCGTCGGTTCTTTTTTATCCCAATTTGCGGGTTTTTTGGGTGTTTGATCCGGTGGAACAAGGTTGATTTGTTTTTGGGTGGTTTGTGTAGGTCAATTACTCGAGGATGCTAACGAGAATGCAGAAAGGGGATTTTAAACATAAAATCAAAGCAAAAATAATAATAAAATGACTAAAATATTAAAATAAAGTTAAAGAAGAGGATGAAGTTCTAAATTTCAAAAACAACATCAAAGAGTAACAACTTCAATATAATATAAGGTAAAATATAAAATAAAAAATGGGAATTAAAAAACAAATGTAAAAGAAGAGGAAGACAAACCAAAAAAATTCTTAAAAAATTCAAATAAAATTTCAACTGAAACTTAAAAAATATTAAAGAAGAACAAGAAAAAACGAGATATAATTAAAACTATGAAACTCAAAGTTAAAGAAATTTTAAACAAAAAAGAGAGAATTAAAAAATACAAAATAAAAAAGCCAAAAAAAATAGTAAAAGCAAAAAACATAAAATTAATGAAGTTGAACAAAAATAAAAAAAGAATAACTACAAAGGTCCTACAAAAAATTAAAGAAGAAAAAGGAGATTGAAAATGATGAAATTAAAAAAAAGAAGCAAACATTGAAAAACTAAAACAAAAACCTAAAGAAGTAAACCATAAAACAAAAAATCAAAGAAGAAAAATAGGAAAAACTAAATTAATAAAATTTAAAAAGATAAAAGATAAATTTAAAGAAATATAAAAATTAAATAGTTCAATTTAAACATAAAATCAACGCAAAAAATAAAATAAAATGTCTAAAATATTAAAATAAAATTGAAGACCAGGATAAAGTTTTCAATTTCAAAAACAACATTAAAGAAGAAGAACTTCAATATAATATAAAGTAAAATATAAAATAAAAAAAGAGGAATAGATATACATCCTAAAATTAAATTTTCAAAACAATTTGAAGTTTTTGAAAAGATATATGTTCCAAAATATTGTTTTAATTTTTAATTTAATTTTTATTTTTTAAATAGGTATATATGTAAAAATTAAGTTTTTAAGATTATATTTTAATTTTATTTTTTAAGGATATATATATAAATATATATGCAAAAAAATATTTTTTTGGGGGTTAAATGTGTAATTTCATTTTATATGAATTACAAATGTGAAAATTAACTTTTTGAATCAACATCTTTCTTTCAAAAGGAAATATATACGAAAATCAAAATTTTCACTTTTAAAGAGTCATCATATATGCAAAATCTAAGAGATAAAAATTAAGTTAATTTTTATCTATAAAAAAGCATATATGTCAAAATCTTGAATTTTCAATTTCATAATTAGAATTTACTATATATATGTTACTCTAAGATTAAAATTCATGACCTCTCGCAAATACAAAGCCCGTACAACCACTAATTCAAAATTTGAGGTGTTTTAATTTCATTTTTTAATAGATATACATGTGAAAATTAAATTTTTCAAAACAATTTTATCCTTTTAAAGAAATACATATGCGAAAATCAAAATCGTTGAGGGCACATTTGAATTTTTATTGTTTAAAGATAAATGTACGCAAAACTTAAGATTTTGATATTGAATCTACATTTTCAGTTTTTTCTAAAATCATACATAGGAAAATTAATTTTTTAGAGCAATTTTATTTTGTTGAATAGATATATATGTGAAAATCAAGTTTTTAATATTACATCTGAATTTTCATTTATTTTCATGAGGTGTGTATGCAAAAATCAAGATTTTGATGTTGAATATATGAATTTATTTTTTTCAAAGATATACATGCGAAAATTAAGTTTTTCGAACAATTTCAATTTTTGAAAAATTATATATATAGAAGTCACATTTTTCTAAAGTTTATATTTTGATATTGAATATGCATTTTCATTTTATAAAGACGTATACAAGTTGAAATTGAGATTTTGAATAAATTTGGATTATTGGAAAAGGTATATATGCAAACTCAAATTTGTAAGACTAGATCTGAGTTTTCATTTTTAAAAGAGTTATATATCTCATAATAAAGATTTTGATGTTAAGTATGTAATTTTATTTTTTAAAAAATGGTATACATGTGAAATTATGTTTTGGAAGCAATTTTGAGTTTTTGAAGAGGTATATATATGAAAAGTAAATTTTTTAAGTTTACATTTGAATTTTCACTTTTAAAAAGAGATATATATGCAAAAATCAAGATTTTGAGTTTCAATATTAAACTTTGTATTTTTAAGAGTTATGCAACTATAATTACATTTTTGAAGCAATTTCATTCTTTTTAAGATGTATATGTGAGAGAAATAAGTTTTTTAAAATTACATTTAAATTTTTATTTTTTAGAAAAGTATATGTGTGAAAATAAAGTTTTTTTATGATCGAATCTGAAATTGTATATTTTTGTTTTTTTATATATGTGAAAATTCAGTTATTGAAGCAAATTCGTTCTTTCAATGAGGTACAAATGTGAAATAACTCTTTATGGTTGAATTTTTATATTTTTAAAGAGGTGCATATATGCAAACATCATGATTTTGTGGTTGAATCAACAATCTCATTTTTTAAGAAATATGTGTGAAAAATTAAAATTTTAAACTAATTTTTTCTTTTCAAAAGGTATATATTTAAAAATAAGGTTTTCAAGATTTCAAATTTTAATCTGTAAATTCATATTTTTTGTTAGAGTACATGTGAAAATTAAGTTGTTAAAGGAAATTCATGTTTTTAAAAAAAGACATACCCAAAAAATCAAATTTTTAAAATTTACATCTAAATTTTTATTGTTAAAATAGGTATATGTGAAAATTAGTATTTTGAGATTGAATATACAATTTTATTTTTTTAAGAGATACATTTTTTTAAAAATAAGTTTTTAAAGCAATTTTGTTCTTTTGGAAAAATATATACATGCAAAAATTAAGTTTTTAAACAGAATTTTCATTTTAATCAACATTTTTTGTCGAATCTGAATTTTTGTCTTTTCAGAGCCGGGCCCGATTAAAATGTCTGGATCCATGTAGGTCTGATAAATTTTCGGGCACGGGCCTTACTCGGGCACGGGCGAGCAGCTGATGGAGTGGAGAGTGGGAGTCGGTCGGGTGCGAGCTCCTGTTATCCATAGCTTTTCGCACATTGTCTCATCTTCTCTGCGAATCATCGGTCGGCAGATTCCGCCTTTGGTTTTCTTTTAACTCCTCCGCCTCAACAAATAATTGCATGATGTTGCTGCTTAGCCGCCTCCCTTTCGCTCTCCCTCTCCCAATCCCTCTTACTGAAGTGAAAGGCGGTCTTCGGGTTCCAGGAAATAGAATCCTCGGTGAGAAATGCCCCTCTTCCACGCCCCCACCGCCCACATGAATGCTCTCGCCCAGCCCCTGCTCCAGCCCTGCCGGAGGTGGACTCCCGACCTCGGCAGAGGGTTTCTCTCTATAGATCTCGGTCTCCACGTTCGCAGTAGGACGACTCGGCCGAAGCTAGGGTCCCTGCAGACCAAGGCGGTACTGGGCCTGGAGAAGACGCCCTACAGGAAAGGCGTCGGACGTGAACAGCAGGATCGGGTTCCAGAGGAGTACGACGTCATCGTAATCGGTTCCGGAATCGGGGGTCTGGTGGCCGCCACTCAGCTGGCGGTGAAGGGGGCTAGTGTCCTCGTGCTCGAGAAGTATCTCATTCCAGGAGGGAGCTCGGGCTATTACGAGAGAGATGGCTTCACCTTCGATGTCGGCTCATCGGTCATGTTTGGCTTCAGTGACAAGGTCGTCCCACTACGTCTTCATCTTTGTTTCATAGAACTAAGATTCTTCCCTTCTATTTTCTTTTAAAGAACAGATCAATGTCACCTTTCCTAAACCAAAAAACAAAAAAAAATAAACAATCCCGAGGCAGATGCTTCTGTTGCATCCCTGGGTTGAACTGTATCTCTAAGAGTATATATTTGATCACTAACCATCACCATCTGTGAGATTTTAGATTTGAGATTTTGGATATCTTCAATGATGGTTTAGGGTTTATGGAGACAAAGCATCATTTGTGTAACATGATTTCTTCCTTTTTCGGTAACATTTGGCAGGGCAACTTAAATTTAATCACCCAGGCATTAGCTGCAGTTGGCCACAAGTTGCAAGTGATTCCTGATCCTACAACAGTGCATTTCCACCTACCAGGCGACCTCTCTGTCAGAGTTCACAAAGAATATACTGAATTCATCACACAACTTATCGATAATTTCCCCCATGAAAAAGAAGGAATACTTGGATTTTACAGTGAGTGTTGGAAGGTAAACCTGCACTTGCTAATGCAGCTTCCTTGGATTTTACACTTACCAAAGCTTTAAGATGTAGATCAAAAGATAATTTATGCATTGTAGATCTTCAACTCTCTGAATTCTTTGGAGCTGAAGTCATTGGAGGAGCCAATCTATCTCTTTGGGCAGTTTTTCAAGAGGCCCTTGGAATGCCTGACTCTTGGTATTTAACATCAGTTGCTGTTTGAAGTCAAGCAAAATTTGGTGATATGCAATCTTTTTTTATCATTCAGATGACAATACATACTTATCCTACATTGCTTCTTAGTGATACAAATTCCTTCCCCATTTCTTTTATGCATACTCATAGAAAAATGAACAAGTTGACCAGTGTCTTAAAGCATCTTTACTATGCACTTGCTTATGTAGCATACTATCTGCCTCAAAATGCTGGGGACATTGCTCGAAAGTATATAAATGATCCTCAACTTTTATCCTTCATCGATGCTGAGGTGTGAATACTTCATTAATTATTTCTTCAATCATATCTATGTTCGATTGAACGTTTTCTTTGTTTATTGCAGAAACTGTTTAAGTTTGAGACCTCTGATGTCCTTTTTCTTCCCCTTATATTGGATAAGCATGTGTAATTTTCATTGTGGAATCCCTCTGTTGATTGTTCTTTTGTCATACAGTGTTTCATTGTAAGCACAGTCAATGCTTTGCAAACACCAATGATTAATGCAAGCATGGTAAGTTGTAATTCTTGCCAAAATATATTGTGTCTCTGATAATCTAATTCGTTATATATTGACTGCTATACTATACCTTTTTCCTTTGTCATATATCCATATTTTGCAATAGGTCCTGTGCGACAGACATTTTGGAGGCATCAATTATCCAGTTGGTGGTGTTGGTAGAATTGCAAAGACTCTAGCAAATGGCTTAATTGAGAAAGGGAGTAAAATCCTTTACAAGGCAAATGTAACAAATGTCATCCTTGACAATGGAAAGGCGGTAAGGGTTATGCTATATGGAATTAAGTATAAAACATATATAGTTGTCCCATAACTCTGACTTATGGCTGAAATAGATTGGTGTGAGGCTATCTGATGGAAGGGAGTTCTTCTCCAAAACAGTTGTATCAAATGCAACCAGATGGGACACATTTGGTATGAAACCTTGTTCATGGTTGCTTCAAATTTGATTTCAAAAAGCAACAAAAGAATGGCCATACTGCTATTGGTGTATTTCTTTTTTATTCATCACTATCTTTGTAGTTGCTGGTTATAGATGCTTTTAAGTTTTAACTTAATGAATTTAGGCACAACTTTCAATATAATGCATATCCATATTGATAAACTGGGAGGTGTAAATAGAGCAGTTACAGATCAAACAAGTCAATCTACATAATTTGATCCGCTCTTTGTTACAGATAGGGTAGTTTGAATGTGCAATTGATATTTAATTTGTGGTCATGAGCAATGGACATGCATCAGTTATCAGTGATCAATCCATTAAGACAACATGGCATAAGGTAACATAGAAACAAAAAAATGTGGAGCATCCTCTTCTGACTGGTTAAAGTTCTCAGCTTTAACTATATCATCATTTTTGTAGTTTGTGGCTTATGATTGTCTGTCCAAATGACAAACAAAACTCTTTTGGATAATAGTTGCTCAAAATGATATTCTACCGGGGTTTCTGCTCTAATGTCCTTATTGTTTCTGGTTATTACAGAAAAGCTATTGAAAGTGGATGATCTACCTGAAGAGGAAAAGAACTTCCAGAGGATTTATGTTAAAGCACCATCATTTCTGTCCATTCACATGGGGATTAAAGCTGCAGTTGTGCCTCCTGAGACAGATTGTCACCATTTCATGCTCGAGGTATTAGAATCTATTTTTCATATCTTGTTATGAGTATTTTGCTTTTAACAATTTTTACTATCTAAATGCTGATAAATGCAGGATAATTGGGATGAGTTGGAGAAGCCTTATGGCAGTATTTTTTTGAGTATTCCAACAATTCTTGATTCAACATTGGCTCCCGAAGGGCATCATATTCTACACATATTCACAACATCATCCATAGATGACTGGGAGGTGACTTTCTGTATTACATGCTCAAGAATTCTAGATTCCCATGTAATTTGGAATCAAAGACAAATCTGTGAATCTCAAAGAAATATATGAGGTTAATTTAATGTGCTTGTTGATATAAAGTTTGGAACTTCTCCACAGGGCCTCTCTCCAAAGGCTTACGATGAGAAAAAGGAGCTTGTTGCTGATAAAATCATAAGTAGGCTTGAAAATAAACTCTTTCCTGGTCTCAAAAGCTCTATAGTTTTTAAAGAGGTAAATCACAAACTGATATCATGTCAAATGATTTTTCGCACTTCGTTCTCATTTTCTTTTCATGCTTGATATGGCATGCCATGTGTAGTTTGTCTTGGTGGTTACATTTGACTTTTAATACATTTTGTAATTGTTTCCCACTTCTTAGTTCTGTCCGTAAGTCATTAGAAATCATAACTCTAGTTTTCTTTTATGGTTCTTTTTATATTTTGCATGTTCATTACAACACTTCTACTCACTGATGTTTCTTGAATCTAGTTCATTTTCTGTTTTACTGTCTGATGGCAGAGGTGCAGCAAACTGTGGTAGATTATGAGCCTAAACATATAATTCAAATTTATAGTCTACGTGCTATAAATGGCTTTCTAGTAGATTCAAAGGTTACATGTAAAATAAGCCATATTCAATGATGTCCCTTCCTTGGCCAGATATCCTGTTGGATTACAAACTTTTTTTTGTATTAGAGCTTATTCAAGTTATACAAGAAATCAAAATAGGAAATATTAATTGGTGGTGGTAAGGGCAGTGTGTTTGGGAGGGGCGGGTTCATAGGATACCCATCACATAGCAAACATATTAAAAAGGGTTGACCTTTTAAATTATTTTGGGTGATTTTAGAAAGGTAGAATGCATGATCCACACATTCCATGAATAAGACAAACAACCTTTTCGATTGAATATGTCATCACTTAGAAAAGGAGGATTATATCGCCAACCATTTACATGCCTCTAAACAATCCTCCCTGTAACCATGCTATTCGTGAATCATTAAGCATATTCTGAAAACCCAAACTGGACAAATTGGTAGAAGTATTTAGTCACACATTTAGTAACTTACTGAAGTTAATTGCAATTTCAATTGTAATTGCATTTGTGCCACCTGATATTCTCACAGCATTCTGTTGTGGAAGAAGTCATAATTGAAACCATTGATGATTTTTTCTAATCAACTTATTTGTTTTCAGTAAGGAGGGTTAAATTTATTTTCACATATTACTTTGTTTAAACTTGAGGCTAACTTCAGTTTCTGGGACTCAGGTTATGTTGCAAAGGTTCTTCAAAAAGCAAAAAATTTGGTGACTTTCATAATGTTGGATATAAGAATTGTAACAAATAATGGTGAATTATGATATACAGTGATGGATTGTGTAGTGAAACAAGTAATTAGTTGTATCTGAGCATTGAGTCGTACTCGTAGCAGTAAGTTGTAATATAAAATGATGGAGTGAGAAATATGCATTATTTGTAGAAGTGGTTTGATGGAGTTTATTATAGTTATAATGATTGGGGTACCAAAGTTATGCTGTAACTACTGTTTCATCATGGCAGGTTGGCACACCAAAAACTCACAGGCGATTTCTTGCTCGGAACAGCGGCACTTATGGACCAATGCCACGCGCAATACCAAAAGGTTTGCTAGGCATGCCTTTCAATACAACAGTAAGCAAAATTATCCACTCCTAAATGCTACTATGTGGTGATTTTCCTGAAATGAAAAGGCTGTAGGTTTTCATATATTTTTATGTGAAGCATAACTGGAATAAGCATGAAAGTTCCTCTGTTCTTGGCACTTGGGTTTGCAGGCTATAAATGGGCTTTACTGTGTTGGTGATAGCTGCTTTCCAGGGCAAGGAGTTATTGCTGTTGCCTTTTCGGGTGTGATGTGCGCTCACCGAGTTGCTGCTGATATTGGTAAGCATGCTATTCCTGAACTCTTTTGCCATTTAACCACTATCAAATGCAAATAGGCTCTATTAAATAAAATAAACCTTGAGTTTTTGTTATTATTTAGTTGAGATTGGTGCCATTCATTGACCTAATTTGATTGAACTTGTTGTGGGAGTCTAATTTACCACCGGTTTTGGTTTGTTAGATTATTTTTCTATTAATTTGCAAAGAGAAATAAACATGAAGAAGATTGTCGGAAACTCTCTGGCAATGATTACTCTGACGTTCAAATCAGTTTACTGAAGAAAATTAAAGAGTAAATTTAAGAAATTAGCACTGGTTCTTTATTTTTGTGAATAATATGATATTTATAGCATATAAAGGCGGTTTGACATATCCGAGGTTTTTTGATCTCAACTGTGATCCCTGTCGAATTCCTTATAACTGATTGTTGTGAATCTCGAATTTTTCAAGATTGCATTTTGGTAAATATATCCATAAACACTTAATTTGCTAGACGTGTTATTAATACACCGAGGTCATTAAATCCCACGACTTATCTTAAAATGACTTTTTATTGAATCTACCAAGATATAATTAACTCAAAGATAAACTCATTTTGGGATTTTAACTATCCCATAAATTACACAAATCAGGTGACTCTAGTTTTTTTGACTTGGTTAATTTATTCCAATGTATCTTCAGTATCCCCCAACTTTGTAAGTTAATTTTTTCATCAAGTGTATGAAATTAGTTTGATTTCAACTAGACCAATGTGAAATACGAAACATCGCTTTTCCTTAAAAATTGAATCATTGTTACGTCAAATCATTTAAAATCATTAAAGTTTATTTCTGTTTGAGATGACGCCATCGAGGGTCAATTCAATTTCAATGCTGACATGTGTTTCTGATAATTTGGGGACAAATTTGAACTCTTACTTTTTGGTATTCAACCGATTGGATTGAGACATTTGGAGTTTATCTATCAATTTGGTAAAGAGTATATACGTACTTATGCTCTGTCATCCCCAACCTCTATTTTTCAATCCTTTTGACTTTCTAAAGATCTTCTTCGACATCCTCCTTCCAACCGTTGACGTTTCTTCCCAATAGCTTTTTTGAGCTCTTCACCCGCTATCGGCAAGGTCACTGTGTGCGCTCCTATTGCGGCGGTGGTTGCCCCTGGTGCCATCTGGCCAGGCCCTGCAGCTATCCTTGTGGCCCCCATCGGTGGTGTTCTAGCCTTTGGGAGGATGGTCCCCTCTTGCCGCTCTAGCGCAGATGAGCGCGGCTACCAATGCTCGAAATGCTACTAGATCGACGTTCTCCACCTCCTAGGAGACTTTTATTGCCGCCTCAACTTTAGGTAAGTTCTTGCACTATAATCCCCATTCTTTTGACTTGGTTAACTTAGCCAATGTGCGTGTAGGTACAACTTGTCTAAGTATTGACTCAGTTCAACCTAAACCTCAACTTTCTAAATATAGGTTTCAGCCAAATCTCATCTATAAGTCAGATTTCGTTCATAAATGAGATTTTTAAGAAGAAAGCAAAAACTTCTCAAGCTGCTTCCTCAATTCCCCCAAGGAGGAAAAACAACTTCGACGAGGTAGGGTTCTCATCCTCCATCTTGATAGCTAGGCGTATCGCAAATGGAAGATCTACATTACAGGGAGGTTAGCAGTTTAGCCGTTGGCTATGAGGATAAAAAGATGTAGAAGCGAGTGGTCTCCCAACCCGCATCTTCCTCTAGGAGGTCCTTCGAGATACAGGACCTCGCCCTAGTAGTCAAGACCAAGGGAGGCAAGGACTCTAGTTCCCCGTCCTTGGCATCACTCTACAATAGGAGGGGCATAACACATGCATCCCGACCCTCACCTTCTAAAAGGACCTCTCATGCTAGAACTCCCCAAAAACACCGAGCCGGCAAGGAGCCAACAAACCTCAGTGTTGAGGAGTACTTCGACTTCAAGTCTCCACCTGCGCTCGAGCCCTGAGATTGCTTGGCTCTCTAAAGAGGAATTCTTCAAGAAGGGAGTTCAAGTCTACATAGACGTAAGTTTTTCCTTTCATTGCTTTTTAAAACTCTTTTATAAAGATAAGAATTTCATCTAACTTATGTGTCATTTGAAGGTGATAGAATTCTTTTGTCCGGCAGGCTAGAATTACTTTAGTGTGAGGAATGCAATAGTTGCCCATAAGTCTAAGGGCGTTGCCATTGAATAGAAACTCTCTCTCCTCTAGTCGCAGCTGAAAAGCCTTTAGTTGAATGCTAAGGAGAAGTAAAAGCCTAAGGACAAGAAGACCGCCTTAAGGGCCAAATTGTATGGTGTTCCTGCAAAGGTTGGAAGAACTCCAATCTCAACTGAGTTCTGAACTCAAGAAAGCTGGGGAGGATGTGGTAGCAATGTTCCTTTAGAGTAAAAGGTTTATGTAGTTTCTTAAGCAAGTGAGAAGCAAAGTGGTGGCGGAGTTCTAGGTCGGGGAGAAGAACGTCTCAGGCACATCTTTCAGTCGACTCAAATGAGGGGGGATCGGGACATAGTGATTCGGACCTACTGACACTCTAGTTTGACCTCACTGACCTCCACATTGAGCTATATGATGAGTCAAGGGTTGTTTGCCTCGAAAGGGAATACAAAGAGCTAATCTCGGATGACCCTCCTTTTAAAAGCGGCTCTAGCTCAGACTCCTCCAAGGAGTGAAATTGTACTTTTTTATCTCCTTTTTTTTGAATCTATAATTCGTCAATTATCAAACATCAATGAAAAATTCTTTTCCTTTTTCACAAGTTTTGTTCCAGATATTATGGTTTGTTTTGACACAGATCTCCTTTCTTGTTACATATTGTAACAATAATCCGATGAGTTTTCCTTTGACTCAACCAAACCAATCACTTTTTATTCGAAATAGAGGACTTGATTGGACAATCAATTTTTACTCGAGTCAAAAATGTTTTATCCCAAAAAATAACAAGTTTTAATTCGGTTTGCACCAATCAATTCTCGATCTCATCAAGAACTTAATTTGGTAACCAAATTTAGCTCGAATCGTAAGCAAAGAAGTTGAATTGGGTACTATTCTAAGAAATCAAATCTCAACTCGTTACTTACCAGGTCAATCACGATTTATCTAGGAAAGAAACCCAATCAATAGTAACTGTATTACAGAATGTTTTTATTCCAATTCAAGTTTCAACTCAAATCCACTTTCTTGGGAGCTAAAAACTTGATATGGTCTTATCATTATAAGCTTTATCGCATTTCACCTTGAGGTAAAAGGCTAGCTCAATTTACTCTCACTTTTCTAAGTTATACTCATCATGACAGATTTTTGAGTGAAACCTTTTAACTCATCAAGCATCTACCCTTTCCGTTCCTTAGACAGGTATATAATCTAGTGTCAGCTTGTATGCTTCAATTAGTTGTATAATTTAAGGTTGAGATTTTTTGTGTCTCAGGTAAGCTCTTGATTTAGAGCAAAAGTCTTGTGTCTTAAGTAAATTCTTGATTTAGAACTAAGGCCTTGTACTTTTGATAGGTGTGTAGCCTAAAGTTCAGGTCTTGTGGTTCGGATAAACTCTTAATTTAGAGTTGAGATTTTGTCTTAGGTAAGCGTGTAGTCTAGAGCTATAGTTTTGTGTCTTGGATAAAAACTCCTGATTTAAGTCGAGATCTTATGTCTCAGGTAAGCGTATGGCCTAGAGTTGAGAATCTTGTGCATCAGGTAAGTTCTTGATTTAAAATCGAAGTCTTGTGTGAGATAGATTTTCTAGGGTTCAGGCAAAGACATTTTGGTTTTCTCACAGGAACTCTTCTAGTTTGGTGTGTAAGGGTTCTGAGAGATTCGTCTCAAGCTTGAGCATTCTCTCTGAACCTTTAATGAGTTACTCCATTGGTTTGATACACACAATTTTTGGTTTAACAATGGATTTGGTGACTTCTGTAACTGTTAGACCTTATTGGCTTATCTTCCCAATAGGCTGCTTTGCATTTTTGTACGAGATTTTGGTCTCTTTATGCTTCTCTCGTGCCACTTTTAGTCAGGAATTTTATAACGAAATAAAAAATTGAGATTACCACTTTAAATTAATTAAAAGTTAGGCAGTCCAAGATAGTGTTGTAGGCTAAGTGAGTTCAAACTATTACGAACTGGAATTTAATAGTCGTACTTTTGATGTTCTCTCCAATTGTTAAAAGTAAATTAATTGCTACGAGCGAGGTGACTAGATTGTCTATGAATTTTATAAATATCCTGCTGTATAACTCTTTAACTTATTTCAAGTTTTTTTGATCATGAGTCCGAGTAAATAAAATATTCGTTGAACTCTGTGTTTATTACGATATAGTGGGTGGTGTAGCTATCAGCCGCCATCACCCACACATCACTATGGGTGTTGGGACTTTCTCTAAGTCTTTTGTCGTGAAAACTATGCCTTTATATTATAGGTCATAATATTGCCTCTTCGTCTTTTGTCTCCCAATGGCATCTCGACACTTGCCAATTGATGTTGAAGTTTCTTTTCAATTTGGAGGTTTTGTAAGGGTTATGTTGAAATGTTTTTTAACAAACACGTAGTGCGATTTTGCCTAGGGTAGAACTGCATGGCCCCTAATATGATCTTTAGATGTTGACGCTCTCGTGACTTGAGAAGACATAGCCGAAAGATTATTGGGAAACTCCTAAATTAACAGAAAAATACGGAGTTGATCTAAGTGAAAACACTAACTATTGTAAGAGTCTGATTCGCTACCGATTTTGATTCAAGTAAGGTTTTAAGTTTCAGCCGAACCCGAAACGAAACCCTAATTTGGTTTCAATTTAGGGCTTATTGTTCATCTTCATTAACGAGCAGAGCTTGAGCAAGAGCTCGCCTGGCGAGTGCGCGTGGGGAGCTCGCCGGGCAAGCTTGCGCCAACTTCATTTTCGAGCCCGCGCCCTCGTCGGACTGGCCCTGCGCGCTCATCGACCTGCCACCGCTCCCTCGCCTGCCTTGCACTCTTGCCAACCTGGCCCCTAGTCCCGCAAGCTGAGGCCGGCCTTACATCGGGACCAGCGTTTTCGCCAATCTGGTTCTGATGTTCTTACCGGTTTCTATCAGATACTATTCACGTATATAATATTATTCACGTAACTGTTCATTATTTTTTTAAATTTTTAAACATATTATAATTTTTTTAATTTGAAGTTAAAAAAAATTAAAATAAAGTTAAATTTTAGTCAAAATATAATTAATAAAAAATATTTTATTCGAAACTGAAATGAAAATGATTTTCATCGAAACATATTGATTTTTTTGTTTACGTGCATGTGTGCATGACTATTCCATCGAAAGTAAAGCAAAAAAAAATTTGTGTCGGTCTCACCCCCATGTGAATCGCTGTCACGAGATTGCGCAGAGCTAGTTATTCTGGCTCGTATGTTTATAAATGTTCATCTGTATCGTTCAGGTACTGAATTCACAATTCCATATTCATATATTTTAAACTCAACTGATGATGATGATTAGTTGTATTATATTATAATTAATAAATTATATATGTGTTAATTATATTTTAATAATAAGTTAAATTTACTTATGTTAATTTTTAACTTTTTAATCATATTCATATTCTTTCTCATATGTTTTTTTATATAGTAATATATAAAAACAGTGATTAACTATCAAAATTAATTTTAATTAATTAAAATAATATTTAATAGTGTGGTAAAATTAGTTATAAATTCTTTCATAATTTTTAAATTTTTATAAAAAATTTTTAAATTTTTATCGTATTTTTAATTTGAAAGTAAAGTACAGTCAAAATATAGTCAAACTCAGGTTAACACACAATCGAAACAGCCGAAACTGAAACCGAAACGGCCGAAATGGCTGAAACGTATTAGTTTCGCTGACTCCCGAAACCGCAACTATAAACTTTGGATTTAAGAGACTTCTCAAAATCGTGATTTATTATGTTGTTTTTTAATTGATTTGTAAGGAGAAAGAAACGTGAAAAAAATTGTCAACAACTCTTTGATGGCAATTGCTCTGACGCATAACTCAATCACCGAAACAGACATTAGTTCTTTATCTTCATAAATAATCTAATATTTATAGCGTATAAAAGTGATTTGACATATCCGAAATTTTTTTAGCTCAATTATAGTTCTTGCCGAATTCCTTGTTGTGAATCATGGATCCTGAGGATTGCACGTTGGTAGATATGTTTATAACACTTAGTTTATTGGACGTGTTGTTAGTACATCGAGGTCACCAAACCTCACAACTTATCTTAAAGTGATTTTTTATCGAATCTACTGAGGTATAACTAATCCGGAGATGAACTCATTTTGGAACTTCAACTAACGTCATAATGGCTCGATTCAGAATGCAATTTTGGCTTTTTTGACTTAATTGATTTGGTTCGGGGTATCATCAAAAGAAATCATGCAAAATAAGGCTTTAAGGTTCTTTTTTTTCTTTTTTTTACTTTTAATTTCAAAAGTTGGTTTTAGGAGAGAAGAATAGAAAAAAAGACAAATAACATACAAAAGATTTATGTAGTTCAGTTTACGACTTACTTCACGGGCGAAGGTGATTCGGAGAATATTATATTGATAAGAAGAAAGAGGAGATTATGATGATGAAGATGAAACTCCAATATCACTAACTCTCATAAGATATTAAGTAACCTAGACATATTGAGAGTTTTTGATATATATCTCTCTATTTCACTCTTTTGAAACTTTTATATGAATAAAGTATTTATATATGTGATCTAACTGAGTTTAAGTCAAAGTAGAAAACTGACTCAAATAAAAATTTTACTAATCCAAGTCTTCTAATAGAAGATAAATTCAAATAAGGATTAGACTCATTAAATTACTTCCTATTATGAATTCTACTTTAATTAGGATTTTTCGAAAAATTCGGATTTGAGACATAATTAAATCAACAATCTTCACATTGGCTCGAATCCGCTTTTTCTTTGAATTTGAATATTCAACAAATGCTTTCGTCATTATCTCATAGGGTAAGATCAACGACCTTGAGCATTGATCAAATCCAAATAAACCTTGAAATTATCAATCGGAATCATCTTTGTCAATATATGTGTAGGATTTTTTGAACTATAAATATTTTGTAAAAAAATCTCGCTGTCTTCGATAATGTCCTGAATAAAATGAAATCGGATATCTATTTGTTTTGATCTGGCGTGGTATATTTGGTTTTTCGCAAGGTGTATGACGCTCTAATTGTCGCAAAAAATAGGAAGAATGCATTGAGAAAAATCAACTTCACTTTTCAATCCTTTTACCCATAGAGTTTATTTGATTGTTTCTATAACTGTCATATACTTGGACTCTATTGTTGATAATATCATAATTGACTGTAAGGTACACCAACTAATAGATCCATCACAAAAAGTGAAAAAATAATCAGTAATGGATTGTTGTCAATTAAGATCTTCAGTATAATCTGAATTGACGTAGTCAATAATTTTGTCTTCTTGAACTGTGTTTCTGTCGAAATATAAGCTAATATTAGTAGTATTTTTGTATATTAATAACTACTTCACAGTTTTCCAATGTTTTTTTCTTGAATTTGCCATATAATGACTAATAATGTTTCTTGAATTTGTCATGTAACGACTAACAATGTTGATTGCTTGTATAATATCAAATCTTATACATATCATAACATACATTAGACTTCCAACAGTACTTGAGAATGAAATATTCTCCATGTATGTATATTTCTCAACTATAAAAGAACATAGTTAAGCTGAAAGCCTAAAGTGGAATGTCAAAGGAGTACTGACGGATTTTGAATTCTATATGCAAAAACGAGAAATAATCTTCTAAAGATATTTGCCTTGTTTGAGCGATAACTTGTCATGCTTTCGATCTCGATCAATTTCCATACCGAGAATCTTTTTTACAACATTTAAAATCTTTCATCTCAAATTTCTTTTTCATTCTAAGTTTTAAATCATTAAGTAGAGATATGTGTTGAGTGGCAATAAACATATCATTAATATAAAAAAAGCAATGTAATAAATAAATTATTGGCATGTATTTTAAAATAGACACAACAATCATGTTTGCAATAGATGAAATCTTGTCCCAATATAAAACTATCAAACCTTTTATACCATTATCTTGGAGACTGTTTCAAACCATAAATTGATTTGTCCAACTTGCAGACATAATTTTTTTCCTTTTTGGATGAACCCTTCAGGCTGATGTATAAAAATTTGCTCTTCTAATTCTCCATGTAGAAAGGTGGTTTGAACACCAAGCTGTTCTAACTCAAGATTATGAAAAATAACTAAAGTAAAAAACGAATAGATGTGTGTTTAACCACAAGAAAGAAAATTTCATTAAAATCAACACCCTTTTTTTGTGAATATCCTTTTACAACTAAACAGATTTTAAATTTAACACTATTTATCTCAGAGGAATCCTTTCTTTCGAAATACCCACCTGTAATCAATTACTCTTTTAGCTTTTGGTAATTTCATCAATTTCCAAGTATGGTTCTTTTAAAGGGAATCTATATTTTTATTTATAGTAGCTTGCCACTGAGAAAAATTCTTATCCTATACCGTTTCTTTATAGGAAGAATGATCACCAATGTTAGTAATTAAAACAAAGGCTATTATATATTCAAAATCATATCTTTTAGGTAGCATTATATTTCTTTGAGATCTTCAAAATGAAGTCTTCTCAGAAATTTGATTCTTATAATTTTATTAAGATTCTCAGAAATTTGATTCTTATAATTTTATTAAGAGTTTAATACACTTTGAATATGTTCTTCTGAAGGAATTATATACTTCACCTCCGCCTGCATTATGTCACTGAGACTTTTCTTGAGAGATTTTAACATAACACTTTCATTAAACACTACATTTCTTTCAATTATTACATTACAAATAGTAGGATTTTACAAACGATAACCCTTAACATTTTTGATATAACCGAAGAAAGCACCTTTTGGAACGTGCATCTAACTTATTCTTGACAACATTGCATATAAGCAGAATAACAAAAAATCTCTAAAGAAGAATAATTTGCAGGTTCACCAGTTCATACCTTTCAAAAGTTTTGTAATCAATGGTTGTCTGAGGAGAGCGATTCACAATAAAACATACTATATTGACTGCTCTGCCCAAAAATCCTTGTCGAGATTAGTTGCATTGAGCATACGTGTTTTTTCCAACAAAGTTTTGTTCATCTTTTCAACTACACTATTTTGTTGAATTTTTTCTGAGATAGTAAAGTGGCGTTCGATGGATTCATATTCATAAAATTTAAGAAACTCTATTAATTTGTACTCTCTGCCATTGTCATTTCTGAGGTATTTGATTTTTTTGTTAGTCTTTTTTTCAACTGAAGTTTTCCACAGTTTGAAAATAAAAAATACTTTGCCTTTCTGATACAAAAAATAAATTCACACTTTTTCTGAAAAAATCATCAATAAAACTAATAAAGTAACGAGTACCAAATTTTGATAGAATAGTAGAGCACCACACATCAAAATGAATATAATTAATTAAGTCTTTAGTGTAATGAGTATTTATGTTAAATTTTTCTTTAGATTGTTTATCATTAAGATAATGTTCGCAAAAATTTAATTTGTATCAGTTAAGATTTTAAAGTAATTTTCTTTTATTGAGCTCAGTTAAAACTTATTCATATGACTGAGATGCATATGCCATAAATAGGTTAGGTTATATCAGAAAAAACCTGAGAAATTGTTATTCCACCTTCAACAGTTTTTTCTACTAACTTATACAAATTTTCATATTTTAGGTTTTTTCATCATTATCAATGAGACTTTAATAACCTTAAGAACTTCATCTTCAGTAGAATACTTATAACCAAAAAAATCCAAAGTACCCAAAGAGATCAAATTCTTCTTCAAATCAAAAACATGTCTAACGTTAGTAAAAGTCCTAATAATATTATCAAATATCTTAATTTTGATTATTCCAATTCCAACAGTTTTTCATGGATTGTTATTACCCATCAAAACTAAACACCAACATAAGACTTATAATCTTCAGACCAATCCTTATTGGGATGCATGTGGTAAAAACAATCAGAATCAAGATTTTAAGTATCATGATAACGATCAAAATTAGAATTAATAGAGAGAACATTATCATAATCATCATCAGGACTCTCTTTAGCAACTGACGCTTGTTTTTTGGCTTGTTCTTTAGATTGAGATTTTTTCTTTTTCTTTACTTTGAGGTTCCAACACTCTTCAATTATATGTCCCATCTTCTTACGATACCTGTAAATTCTTCCTTGGGATTTGGATTTAGAACGACTTGTCTTTAATCTTTTTTCGATACGATCTCTGACAATCAATGTTTCCGAGTGCAAGTCTTTTCTAAATATTCATTAAATAGAAGGACAGTAGAAATATTGTCAAATTTCAAATCATTACCATACACGATACTAGTGTTCAGATTCTCAAGAGAAAGTGATAGAGACGATAATAAAATAATTATCTTGTCTTCGTCTTCAATTTTAATATTAATGCTTAATAATTGAGAAATTAATTTATTAAAAACATTAAGATGATCAACTATATTCGTACCTTCTCTCATTCGAAAATTGAAAAGATTTTATTTTAAGTAAACTCGATTTGAAATAGATTTACTCATATATTGTTTCTCTAACTTTTTTCATAACTCTGAAGGTGATATTTCATCAAGAAACGGATCTACTGTTTTATCGGTGAGACTGAGAATGATTGCCCTATGTATATTAGCTTTCTGGTTTTTTCAAACACTTTCGGTGATATTTTCATACTTGATATCCTCTAATGTGTTTCTCAACCCTTATTGAGTAAAAATTGCACAAACTCTTATTTGACAAATAGGAAATTCTTACTTTTCACTGAATTTCTCTACATCGAACTTTGTAATAGACATATCGAACCAAACTCTGATACTAGTTTGTTGTGCTAAATATCGATATCACCATAATTCACAATGTAGAAGAAAAAAAATAACACACAAGAGATTTATATGATTCGGTCTATGACCTACTTCACGGGCGAAGACGATTCGGAGGATATTGTATTAATGAGAAGAAAAAGGATATTACAATGATAGAGACCAAACTCCAATATTACCAACTCTCATAAGAGAATAAGTAGTCTAGCCGTTATAAGACGTTTTGAAAGTTTTAATCTATGTCTTTCTATTTTATTCTTCTGAAATTCTTAAATAAATAGAGTATTTATATGTGTAACTTAATTGAGTGAATCAAAATAGGAGACTGATTCAAATAAGAATTCTATTAATTCAAATCTTTTAATAGAAAATAAATTCAGATAAGGATTATACCTACTAAATTACTTCTTAATATGAATTCTAATTTAATTAGTACTCTCCGAAAAATCCGGATTCGAGACACAATTAAGTCAATAGGTTAACTTGTTATTCTTATTTTTAAAAAACATGTTCTAGGTTTGATTCTTAGGCCTTACATTTTTAATCTTTTATATTTTTGACATCTATTTTATTTATTAGTAATATATTATTTTAGTTTTATAAATTAAATTCAAATGAGATAGTTTATGTTTTTTCTATAAAACTTAGTTTTGAATTCTAAAACTTATAATTTGTATTTTTGGTATTTTAGATAAATGTATTTCATTTATTACTTTATGTATTGTATTAAATTCATAAGTTAATTCTAAATGAGATAGTTAAAATTTTCTTATTTCTTGTTTATTTTTTATTAGTTATTTTTTTTAGCAATTGGGATTTATTATTAAATTCTTGTTTTAAACAAAGGTTCAAACTGATGAATAATATGAAAAAATTAACTTCGTATATATCAAATTTAATTTAAATTAATTAAAATATGTTGTAATAATATGGTAAAATTATTGTCAAATTTTCTTATTTTCTAATTTTTTCACCTTTTTTATAAATTTTATATTATTTTTAAACTTAAAGATAAAGAATAGTCAAAATATAATTAAATCATAGTTAAAATATAATCAAAGAAAAATAAAAAAATGATTTCACCAAATCTAAATAAGATTTTTTTTGGCTAAAATGGCCAAAACTGTCGAAATGTATCGGTTTCAATGGGCCTATAGTCAAAATTTAAAACCTTGATGCAAGGTTCACCAGACTTATTATTTAATTCACACTCCACTACTTAGTTGTTTAACATATGTTGTTTTAGTAACTGGCAATTGTTCTTTATGTTTATTTTTTCAATGTTAGTTCATTTTATTTGACCAACTTTATGAAATATCTTATCAAAAACTATGAACCAAATAATAGGGTTATACGGCAGTGTTTAATGTTAGCAGGGAGTGTGAGTTGGAAGGGGAGCATTATTACATTCTCACATTTCTACTAACCAAAATGAAGGATAAAGAGATCAAAGCTCTAGAAATTAGAATTTTTTGTCAGCAGTGAGTAATTAAATTTGTAGACCTCTTTCATCCATATATAAAGCAGTCCAAATGGCTTATAATCCTAGTAGAGTGCTCCTAAAGCAGTCAATAAATATCCTATGATACAACACTTTGTCCCAAACAAGAAGGCACAATTCCAATTTCTAGTTTGGCCGGCAGTCACTTGAGATCCCTTTCTTAGACTTCAGGTCTTATTTTGACCCTTACTGTACAAAATAAAAAAAATAAGTTGAATGGTATTCAATTTGAATTTGTGGGTTGTGCAAAAGAGAATAGCTTTTCCTACTTCACATTTGTTTTGTATTTTGTTCTGGTATAGATCTGTGGAGTCTTATCATGGTTGTTTTTAGGGCAGCTGTTTTGCCCATAACAAGATGATAGCAACTATCAATAATTGGTTGAATGACACGCTACATTGGTGCTGTCACCTTTATCAGAGTTGGATAGGGACTCCATGTCTACTCCACTCTATTGCTACTAGCAATAATTGGTTGAATGACACTTACGCTACATTGGTGCTGTCACCTTTATCCGAGTTGTGTTTTATTTCCTTGGAACCAAATAACCTTTTGCTGTGTAAAATTTGAAACAAATGATGGGCCATAGGGAACTTACAGATATGGATGGTATATTGAAGAATGAGTAATGGACTTCCTCACGGCCTTGAGGCCATTGGAAATAAATCTTACCACGCGCAATCGATGTCACTCAATAAAATTTCAAGTAGTTGCACCTGGCCTACTCAACTTTGTCTTGCTAATATATGATTTTGGGTCTTCTATTTGGAGATTGATGAAGTATGTAAGAAGATTAAGCTAGTTAATTGAAACACTACTAACTATGTACGGACGTCTCCCTCATTCCAGGGCTTGAGAGAAAATCTCCAATGTTGGATGCTCTACTTCTTCAATTTCTTGGATGGCTAAGAACAATGGCTTAGAGGCACTTTCAGTGGATGATTTTCAACACAATTGTGCACTCACTGCTTTGATTAAGCGTGCACTAGTCTAAAGGCAGGCTGTTCTGTTCATCTCTGTACACGTTGAAGTTGATGGTCCTGCTAAGGTACTGACCAAGATCATGCTACAAAGCTCTTTGAGAGAGAACATCTGTTATGTAAAAAGAATTACAGCATGGAATGTAAATTTAACAAATTTCAATTATATGTTATAATTTAGGATTGTGTTAACATCACTTGTATTTGAATTGACATGCATCTCATGCAAACAAAAAAAAAAGTCTCGAATTTTGTAGCTTGCTCTTTGTTTCCATTTTGTAGTGGCAAAGCACGCGTGGAGAGAAACCGTGAGCCGTCACTCTTTCTAACTCTCGCACGGCACCAAAGGTAACAAACCTATATGTACAGGTTACAAAGCAATTGGATGGCAATTTCGTTTGTGTAATTACTGGAGTTAACTTTTGTAATTTAGTAGAAATAATTATTCAAATCATGATTGTTCGACGGTAATCATACAAAAATACTTATACCTCGTACTGTGGGCATATGCTTGAACGCCAAATAAAAAAGGTGGTGGCTATTACGGGCAGGAAAAAAGTTCATCTTTTTGAGGTGGTTCGGAGAATATTGCAGTATTGATTATCGAGAAACATTTCTTGTTTTTCTCGATTTTGTTTTTTTTTTTCAGGAACCAGAATGGAGCTTCATACTTCTCAGGGAAATATAAGCCAACACTCGGTAGCCGAAAACCATAGCAATGAGGGCAAGAACTTCCCCGACGCCACTTCCGAGGTTGATCACATTCGCGTATGGCGGCAGATGACCGTACTGCACCTTGAGCAGGAGTCTGTAGGTATGATAGTTGAATGATATGTAGCGGATCCAAGATATGAACACAGGAACCCTCTGCAAAACACCGAATAGAGCTGCTATTAGTATATATATATGTTTACTGTATATGAGAAAGCATGCCACCCAACGTCTTGGACTCGAGCTACTTGGTTATTAGCCTTGCTGGAGCAGCTCATTTTCTTCTTGGTAAAAATATATCTGAAAGATGATTTTATTGGGGGATAAAGTCGTTGCCTTGCTATGCTTTTGGATTCTATTTTTCTTTGCTGGCCGTTTATGCTCTTGAAGGCTTGAATCGTGCACTTGCCTTTACAAAGTAGCCGCCCGCCAACATAAAGGTCATGACCGTCACCGAAGCTAGAGTTGTTGCCTTCTTGATGTCCATCAGAGTGGCTCCAATCACCAATCCAACCCCCTGCAGATTAGCCGGGTGAATGGTAAAGGCAACCATGAGATGAGATTTGCTCTCTAGGATCATCCAGGTCCAGGAGGTTTTTGCATAATTTATAGTTGGTTTGGTGTGAACAACAAGTAGTTCCGTACCTGGGCAGCAACAATGTTGAGGAAGACGGTGAGCATGCTAAGAAAGAATGGCGCAGGGGTGGCTTCTAGGCCTGCCATGAAGTAGACTATGACCAGAAAAACAACCGGGAGGAAGAGGTCTAATGGCAAATCGCTTGTTGTCCTGGCCATAAAGTAGGCGCTGAGCTTGTACATGTCGACCGCCCGTTCCTTGTTCAGCATTGCACGTTCTTGAGGGAACGTAAAGATGGCAGTGAAAACAGGAAAGAAGCCCCAGAATACAGCAATGAAGAAGAGCAATCCTATCTGCATGCACATATTCAATTCAAATGCTCCACATGATGCTGCTCAAGGAAGGAAGAAAAGAAAGAAGGAAAGATTGCCTAGTTACCTGGTCCTGTAGGCCTTTTGGTGTGGTTCTATCTGAGCGCCACCAAAGCAAGCCAAGGATTATTGCGGTTGCAATCACTTGGGTGATTCTCATCCAACTCAGATGATCATGCCGTCTTTCCTTGAGTCCTCTCCAGAACAGGATGCGGTATTGCTGCCACCAGCTGGTGCCCCATTCTCTCTTTGGCGATGACACCCTCGCTTTCACATCCTCTGCGATAGGAATCGGCACCGAGAGTTTCTTCTTTTCCTTGTCAGCAACTCGAGTCTCGTAAGCCTCCACCAAATACTGTTCCATTAATTCATTTCACCGCTATGATCAGAAATATTCATTTTTATTTTGTAATTCTGCGCAGCAGCATTGTGATGCATCGACGCATATACCAAAATGAAGTCGATTAAGAAGTAGCATGACAACTTGCAGATGCGAAAAAGAAGCTACTGGGGTAAATCAAATAGATTGCTAGCTACCTCATGAACGTCCTTCGGGGATGGTCTTTCTGCTCTTGCATCACTTGCCTGATTCTCCACCTGTACTTTATCTTCTAATTCTGACGGTATTGAGACATCACTGATGTTCCCGTTTGCAAGATCCAGGAGGAACTCTGCCGGATTCATGGCAATCAAAGGATTGCATCCGATAGTGGAGAAGTAGACGATTGCTTCAGAGGCCTTGCCATAGTAGAGCAAGCTCCCCTTCCCGAGAAGGATCAGTTTGTCAAAGTTGTGAAATATTCTGCTCGACGGCTGATGAATTGTTGTGACCACTGTCTTGCCAGCCTGCAGCCACATGGCCAATCAATCAGTCATGCTAAAAGCCGAAGCCTATTCTTTTTGGGTTGTTATCAGGTCGCGGGGAGCTCCGTCACCTCGGCTATGTCATGCAATATCTGAACGATTCTCAGGGCCGTCGTGGAGTCGAGACCAGACGTTGGCTCATCAAGGAACAGCAAGGACGGATTGGTTAAGATCTCGATTCCAATGCACACCCGTTTTCTCTCCCCACCGGAGACTCCCCTCACGAACGACCCTCCGATCATTGTGTCCTGGCACCTGCGAATGCCATTGCTTCAACAGCTCTAATTCATATGCAGCGTGTAGTTATAAGCCTACAGGCGGTTTAGTTATTTTCATTGCAGCAACATGCAACGTCTATTCCGACAACAGGAGGATTGAGGTTTTCTCTTTCTTTCTTTCTTTCGATCTTGCAAAGTAGATTGATGCTATTTATTACTGTTCATAGTGGCTCTTCACTAAGAAGATAAGGAAATTACCTGTCGAGTCCAAGCTCGTAAATGACATCCATGGCCCTTTCTTCCTTTTCCTTCTTGGTCACTGTCTTGGGGAGTCGAAGGAGAGCCGCGTAAGTCAATGTTTCTCTCACGGTAAGATGTGCAAACAAAACGTCGTCTTGAGTCACGAACCCAATCCTGCCAGTTTCAGGTACCTTGGGGACATTAGCCTTGTTTCATTTTGCCTCTGTCTATTGCATACATGCTCTCGAATTTCAGGAGCCCTGATGTACATACATATGGTGTGTATCGTAGGAGAGAGGAGCTAATACTACTCACCTCAGAGGACAGGCACCTACTGCTCAGTACACTCATCATTGTCTGATTAGACAAAAACGCCTGTCCTCTCAGTACTCCGTGCAACACCAACTTTGGCACTTGCTTCGTTTGGAGGAAAGCATCAGCCCCATCATTTAATTTTCCTACCCACAACTGTAGGCGGCTTTGTGGCCTGTTATGTTATTCCAACTTACCCTTGCTTATTTTTTTATATTTCTTCTTATTATTATTATCAAATAACTTCTCGTGCATGTCCACAGATCAAGGGTAAAATATATGTATTACTCGTCATTGGAAGGAGGTGGTAGATAAACCCAGCAGGGTGTTTTGTTTTGTACAACTATACTACGAGGCACGAATGAAATCGAGATAAAACCAACAAGAGAAGGAAAATTCTTGTATTATTTGATCAAACTTTTACCTGCGCTTGAGAGACTTGGAATAAGGTTGATCATTGTAAGTGATGGATCCTCGAGTGATGTTACCACTGATCCTTGCTCCGAGGAGACTCAAAAGTGTGGTTTTGCCGCTGCCGGATGGACCCATGAGACCCAGAACCTCGCCAGGACTCGCTGATCCTGTGATTCCATGAAGAATATCTTTCTCCCTGGCCGACGTCACGCCTTTCAGGATTATCTTGTATTTGACCTCTGTGAACTGCAGGCACGTCCATAACCATTGATTATTTATTTAGACGCATAGCTCTTTGGAGCCTATGTTTATCGATTGCCTGCTACCTTGAGATAGATCGGCAGGGTTGGTTCGATGATCATCCTCCTCCTCCCTTTGGATACGGGTACGGGTTCGGGATCCCCTGCTGCAAGCGAGCCAACAAGCAGTATGTATGCTAGAGTCAGTAACAGCAAACCTGATTGATCATCATCTGGAATCGATGATTTCCTAATCCAACCCGTTTCTCACTAATAATTTATCATAGTTACTGTGCGTTGACAGTGTGCGAGTGAGACATAATAATTAATCATTTATTTTTTGAGAAAGTAATTAATTAATTAACAATATAACGGCCTTTACCGTTGTTGTCGTCATCGCTGAAGGTCCTGAGATCAGCAATGATGTCCTCGGGGAGGGCCGTGAAGCCGGTGAAGGAGAAGGAGAAGCCGAGGCTGGCGCTGGAGGCTCGGCTGAGGGCTGCGCCGCTGCTCACATCGTCCGGGTCCAGCTTAAGCTGCGCACTCCGGGACTTATTCCTGCTATGGTAGCCGGCTCCTCCTCTCCTTCCCGGAGACGCTTTCTTCCCGAAGCTCGACTTTCTCGACAGGCTCTGCCCAGTACCGTTCACAAGCTCGGCGGTGGTCGGGATCGTCTCGGCTGACGCTGTACGGTTCAGAGACTGCTTCATCAACGATGGCATCTCCAGCTGCTCCGATTTAGTCCTAAGGATTCCGGACGAAGCCGACTCCATCTTGGCTTCATCCATTTAGAAATCAGAGAGCAAGAAAGATTTGGCACAAATGATCACTCTTCTTGTATGTACAAAAAAAAAAAACCGAACCAAAAAAAAATGAAGATTTTGTATGTGTGACGTCAACTCCGTCCAAACAAAACAAAGCAGTCGTGTAGCTGCTGTTTTTGCGACCTTACTAATGTTTGGTTTAACTATATATTATCCTTCCCAATCCACGCTAAGTTGGGACTAGCAACGTTTATTCTTCTTCTCCGTCCCATTCCATGACATCCATGCGATAAAATCATCATGATCACATTCATTCGCGGCAGGCAGAGAGGGACGAAAGGTCTTGACTTGAGACTTAAGGGCTGCTACAGATTGCTATTCTGTCCTGTTTTCTTACATATGTTTCGCTCCTCGTCTTTGATGCAATGCTAAGTGTAAAAAAACACTTGTTATTTGTTGTTATTGTTGTTGCTTATATAGTCAGGAAAAGTTTCAAATTGTAAGTAGACCTCTGCTGTTTGGTGAAGAAGAAGAAGGATCAAGCACAATTAAAAGAAGACAATTAATTAATGGGGCACATTGCAGCATAAATTAACCGAGCATGCATTATGTTATATCTAACAAATACAAATGGAGAGAAAAAAACAAGATCCGAGGAAGAAAAGGGGTCTATCTATCCATGTACCCAAATACCTTTAGATTATGAGTGGATGGATGGATCCAGAGAAGCAGACGGGAGATGGAAGGAAGGAGGCGGTCTCTGCTATGCCTGCGGATAAAATACCTTAAGAAAAAGGATGATTCAATGCTTTGGAGGTCTGGTTCGCTCGGCCGGCAATCTATCCATCTATTTATATTTATGACGATGCCGCCATCCACGCACAAAAGGTCGAGGAGAGGACCGTGTGAGGCAGGGCACGGGGAGTTCAATGTACACGCCTGCCCCTCGACATTTGCACATGTAACGGAATTGCCCTTCCAGCCATTCTATTTTCTCTCTCTTTTTTTAACGGTTTATGATTAATTTGCAATACTGACACATTTTCTTCTCATGAGAGAGAGAGATGTTTAGAAGAGAGTAGAATACATGCACACAATTCAAATGATATAAAAACACTCGGTACACGGAAACACAGAAAGAAAAAGATTCCTCGCAGAACAGTGACCGATTGCGGTCCACAATCACCGGCGTTGTTTGCAGGATGCCGATGTGTTGTTCTTGTATCTCTCTTTCGTTGTCCATCTGCCAGTAGTGACGACGAGGATCGACCAATAGGCAATGCAAGTCAAAATCCAGACTAGGGTGAACCCCCGAGGCAGAGAGAGGAGAGTCAGATGCTAGACGTGGGCTCGGGCCGGCCACAAATATTCCGGCCCGACTTTTTAATTTGTTCATCACGGGGCTTTCACCTTGTTGTATGTCGCTGGAATCGAACATTCATCGATAATAATTTACTATGAACTTCTCCGCGGCCTCGGCAGCAATTCTTCTCGGCATCCCTCACCCGCCCTTTTAAGTCGGACCACAGCCTCCCAGCTTATCACTATTCTTTTTTTCGGTTTCAACCAGTCATTTAGTTTAGAATTAAAATCAAATTTAAAATCAAAATTAATAAATTAATTTTTATAAATTAATTTTTTTTTTATCAAATTAATCTTATAATAATTTAAAATTCAAAAAATCATTTAATTTTTTATAATTATTTAATTTAATAATAAATATAAAATAAGTAATTTTATTTTTATAAAATAAAAAAATAATTCTAAAATTTATTGATTCATTCCAAACCAAAACGATGCCAAGAGTATTTGCTCCTCGAGTCGGTTTTGGACCCACAAGTACTGGGCTATCACGCTGCTGGTACCAACTACCAGCTGTAAAATTTAAGTCAGTTAAAAATTATATATATATATATATATAAAATTTTAAAAAAAAGAGAGAGATCCAATAAATGAGGAGAACAACCGAGCGTAGTCGTTTGTGACAATTGTCCACGATAACGTCCTTAGTACCCATGATCTTCTGTGCAGAAGCACAACAGCTCTAGGAGTGGCAACAAGCTCCTGAATGACTCCCCCCTTCTCTCCCCCGCCCGCCTCCCCACCTTCGGCTGCATGATAGCGCAAGTGAAAGGACCTCGGAGTATCGAACTTTGGCTTCTTTGGTGTCGAGCCTCGATCACTATCTTCACTGGGAAGAGGCGATACCTGTGGCGTGGCAAGGTCATCAAGGAGCTTGATGACCAGAGACATATTCTAGATAGCTGCGAAGGGCGAGGAAATTGTTAGAAGAGAACTCAACTATGCAAAAGATAGAAGAAGTTCAAAAATTAAAAGGATAAATTCATTGAAACTCTTGAGCTATGTTCAGCCCAAACAAACAAAAAAATTCTTCAGAGATCAACTCAGGCATTGCCATTCTTCTTCTATCGTATATTCGGCCCAGTGAATTAAGAGATCAAACTCGAGAGACGGAATCTCGAACCTACCTTACATTGACCCAGGTTCCCTGCCTTGGAAGTCATAAGAAAGTGTCGAAAATTATGTTGTGGAGAAACCTATAGTAGAAGCAGGATGCAAGATTATTGGGGACAGAGACGAAGATGTTAGAAGAGAAAGGACTCAGATCAAATCTCCATTGCCCCAGGATCCATCCTCGAATAAGGGCGGGAAATATCCCGTCTCCAAAGCTCAAAAGTCGGGGTCATATAACATCACCCTATTTTAGCACAAGATTTGAAGAGATGGAACAAGATTTGGACAATAATAATATCCTGGAATCTTGTTGCAGCATCGTCATTCCGGAGGGAATTGTCTCCACGCGATAGATGGTGGTCTCCTGACCTTAAAAAATGGAGAAAATATTGTTCGAGTCTTCACAATCGAACTCAATGAGAAGGCGTGGGGAGTAATGATATGTCAAGATAAGTCGTGTTTCAACCGAAATCCAAGTTATTTGAACCAGACTATGCAAACTAAGATTAGACTTGCTAAATTATCAGTTTTATTCAGCTATAGTTCTAAGAATGGACTCAAGGCGCGAGGTCGAGCTCCCATTCCCTGGAAGAGCTTGGATAGCTGTCCCCCCTCCCTACTAACAATACACAATCGTGTTCCAAATGAACCATCTAGTTATTATTTTCTAGAAAAAATATTACTCAGAATATAATGTTAATAAAGAAAAGTCATCATAATTCAGACTATTAAATTATTTTAATGTGACATTTTAAAAGGTAATATTTATTTTTTGATTTTACTTCTCGTTATGTTATGTGATAAAAGAATGTCATAATATTTTATAATAGTATAGAAAATCATGTGAAATTTTCAAACCACTCTTGGATTAATTTATTAGAAAAATTGGATTAAATTAGCCCTAATTCGAGAATCAAATCTCACATTTTTATAAATAAATCAAACTAAAAAGTATAGACTCTCTTTCATTTCTTATTAAATTAATACCCTCGCTTACAAACCATGTCTCCTTCTCCCGCTTTTATTTTTTACTTTTTTTATAATCCGATGCGTTTAAATTAGACATCACAGTTTTTTTTCTCTCGAATTTTATCGGATGGATAATTTGCAGTGTTAAATGTGCAGAGCGTGAAAAAAATAGAGCTCGTCTGATCCAAAATTAAGAAGATGGGACAAAATGCAAATTAATAGAGCTCGTCCCTAAACATACAACTGACTGCCGCGAGATAACAAAATAATTTTAATTTATAAAAAAAAAAATTATTAATTTTAATTTTGAATCCGACCTTCAATGTTTGAAACATCGGTGCCCAAAAATACAACTGACTGCCGCCGGTAACAAAACAATTTTACTTGTTGAAAATGGGGAGAAAAAATAAATAAGGCGAACAACACGAAAAGCAGGGAATTTTTTTCAAAAAAGGAAAAGGAAATCTATAAAACGCGGGATCAGGGATAAAGGAAGAGAGAGAAAGGAGAGGGTACTATTGTGAAATTTTAAAACAAGAGGGTTGGATTTTGGGCGGGAGGGGTTGGGGAAGTAAGTATACCGGGGGCAGACAAGTGTGTGGTACAGACCAGGCGATGGATTCGGACGCTCCTTCCCCGTCTCATCTATCATCTGCGGCAACAGTCCGGACCTCGGCGTGAGTCCTGGGCGCATTTTTTTTTTTTTTTTTTTTTTTTTTTTTTTTATTAGCTATAACGTCAGTGCTCGGTATCATCTAATCAAATCTGATCAGATGAGATGATTCCAGGCTTGTTTTGCCAAAAGAGAAAACAAGAGAAGTGGGGCCCATCTCATAAATGGTCTGCTTCAGCGTCATCTTGTTTTTGCGGGTGAGATCAGCCGCCACATCACATGCCATCGTGCCGTGTGGCATCTACAATAAATCCTCGAAGGCGATGTTTTTTTTTTTTTTTTTTTGTGTTTTGCACGACTTAATAATGCGCTACGCATCATGTGGTGAGTCACCGGGTGGTCGGCATGCGCCATCGGATTTGCAGCGCCAAATCACATGTAAGTCTAAACAGTGAGGTATAAAGCTTTAACGTCATTTTTATATTGCTACAAAAATCTCATTTTTTTACGTTTTCATCGAGATAGTTTTCGACAATATATTTTTACGTCTTCATCGAGATAGTTTTCGATTTGGGAGATCGGTTTACCTCTGCAACATCATTATCTATATGACCAATCAATTTAATGCTGAATATGTATCGATCGGTTTTATGTGGTGAATACTGAATAGAATAGATAAACATTGGGTATGTGCATGTGTCATCGTAGTTCACGTGAACAAGGAACCAACCGGCATTCTTTTATTTCCTGCATAGCCACAATAAAAAGTGCCCAAAAACAACGCCCTTTTGCACATTTATTTATTTGGAAAAAAGAGAAACAACAATCAGCTAGTTAAGTTTATGTTGAAGAATCCATAATTCAAATAAATCAACAATATATATGAATTTATTCTGATCAAATAAATCGATAACAATTAATTGGAAGGAACCGGACGAGTCCGAGGGCGGTGCCGCCCTTGGTACTTCTCTGGAATACGGATAACTTCCAAGAAAGCCTCGGACGAGCAGACTCAGCGCCCATATCTGCAGCCGTCTTTTTCGCCTGCCTCGCCTTGTTGGCGGCACCGATGCCGCTATCGTAGTCGTCGTCGTCATATAACATCTGCCTCATCTCTCACTCGTGATCAGCAAAAAAAATTTACACAAATTTAAACGAATTTTAGGAAAATAGATAGAAAGAACTTTTACTTTTAAACGTAAATAATTACGATTACGACGACAAAATCAAAAAGCACTAATTCGTCTGATTTGGAGACTTGAGAGCCAAAAATTGTCGGTATACAAAAATATCAGCATCATCCACGCGTACGACCAAACTGGCAAGTGCGCTGCCCACGTCACTTTCTCACAGCTTTTATTGTTCACCGTGGCATCTTCTGATTCGCTGCGTCCACTTCAAACAGTTCAATGTCCCAATACAAACAATTCAACACGACACCCATCAGCCCTTTCTTTTTCTTTCGCCCTTTTCACGTTTGTTTATTTTTTCCGTAAAAATGTTTTTTGAAAAAACGATTATCTTTTCTCATTTCTCCTTATTCTTCCTGTTATTATTATTTAGTTGAATTTCTCATTTGTTATTGTCAACATTCGTGTGAGAGAAGCGCGAGGCCACGCACGCCGGAGAAGGAGGGTAATCCCCGGCAGGTTTTATTTAATTGGAGTCGCTCATTTGCTTTCTGGAGCGGACACTACATTACTACTGGTCCCTTTGGCCCACTCAAAAAGCTGTGCAGAAGACAATGTACTCAAAAAGTCCTTCAAAATGAGAGCATTGCTTTTGTTATTGAAATTCACAGTAAAAAAGTTACGCATTACGTTATTTTTAAATAATATTAAAAACGAGAAGTAATATAAGGTAAATAAAAAATAAAAAAATTAGCGATATATGTGATTCACTCAAAATCGGATTACGTCCACAAGAAAAGCGAATATCCATTATTAAAAAGTTTTTTAAGAGTCTAAAAAAAAACTATACATTTTTTTACTCAACTAAACTCTTTCATCAAACATTGACAACGCCTCCATCTTTAAAGAAAATATTCAAAAGAATACCACAAGGGACCACCGAGAAGTACTAGAAAGACCCACATACGAGAATCGACACACACTCTCTCTTTTCTCTCTTTATTTTCTCTATTCCTCTCTCTCTATTTCTCTCTATCTCAACCTCAGTACTACCCCCCACTTAACTTTATGTATTACTAAAATATTTATAAGTCTTTATTGAGTCCGAGTTTTACTCTAATTATAACTCCTAATATTATAAATTAATCATAAATTTGAATTTAATTTTGGATTCATACTTTAACTCAAACTTTAATCCGAGTTCAAGACACCCAAAATTTAACAATCTCCACTTTGACTTGAACTCGAGTGAGTCATCATCACGAAACTTTAGCCATCATCTCTCATCCAACCCCTCCCTCTTGGCTACTAGTTTATTCACCTAATTATAAGACATGAGCTCAAGCCGACCTCAAATTTACTCTTCTTCACCATTGTGGCGTTGCGTAACTCTGATGTGTAGCCATCATCGCACCACTTTCCGGTCGTTGCGCGACCTACAAGCGACTCTCTATCTCTATTGCACAACCTTAGTCATCTCACGACATTGCTATGTTCCCCTCTTTGCTGCAGGACCAGTCCCAATTACAGTTGTATTGCTTCTCGGCTCATCGATCTAAGCTCTACCTTCTACGCACGCATGTATCCTATTCTTGCTCTCGCCGGCCTTCACCTCCCAGTTGTTTAGCCATAGTGAACCCTAGTTGAGACACTATGCTGCACCTTATTAGAGACCACCCGTCACTAATTTGAGCTTTAGTCGCCATTAATTGAGAACCCTATATGGCCATTCGTCGACCTCTCCCGATCCGGTCGACCTGCGCCCTACGTGGTCCTTTGCTAGCCTGCTCTTGCCTCTCCCTCATACAAGTGCCGCTAGCATGTTTTTGCGCATCACCTGACCTTTATCTTTTTCTGTTATAAAGTAAAATTTATCTTGTTGTTAAACTTCTTCACCTCAAATAAGAACTTTACCATACGTGTTGTTTACTCCTAAACTTTGATATCAATTGTTTGGATTCATAGTGAAAAGTTCGCGAATCACCTTATTCTCAAACAATATAAAAAATGAGAAGTAATGTAAGATAAAAGAAAATAACAAAAAAATACACAGCGATATACATGATTCACCCAAAATTGGATTACATTCATGGGAGAGCGAAAAATCTACCATTAAAAGGCTTTATAGAGTATATAAGAAAGACTGTATTTTTTCTTACTCAACTAAACTCCTTCACCAAGCCTCGATAACGTCTCCATTTTCAAAGAAAATCTCCGAAAGAACACCATGAGTAACCACCACGAGAAACTACCAATAAAAACTAGAAAGACTCACATACGAGAGTCGACACTCTCTTTCTTTCTATTCTCTCTATTCTCTCTATTTTTCTGTAATTTAACCTCAACACTACCTTCCACTTAACTCTATGTATTACTAAACTATTTATAGACTCTTATTGAGTCCGAATTTCACTATAATTATAACTCCTAATATTACAAATTAATTATAATTTTAAAATTAATTTTAGATTTCTATTTTAACTCAAACTTTAATCTGAATTCAAGACACCCAAAATTCAACAATAACTTTCCTTCCACTGCTAGGGAAAAAAAAATTAAGTGCATCAGATTGGAAAAACAAAAATATTGTGTCCCTATTACGCATTAATGATACAATATTCAGAGTCTCCTGCAAAGAAAAATGAAGCACACTGTTAATATCATCGATTAGAGTTGAGATCATTGGTGACGGTAAGGCAAATGGTTCAATTCTTCGGGGACCATGCAGATGCAGTTGTCGAACAAAGAGCAAGCCTGTAGCCTAACGTTCCCGAGGTCCACAATCGTAAATCATTGAGTAGACACAGACCAACAGCAAATCAAATCAGACAGAAATATTTGGATGGCTTCTCCAGATGCTGGGAGCACCACACAAGCATCTCCTCCTCTCCTTGCAACTTGAGACGACTTACGAGAGAGAGGGAGAAAAATAGAAACTACCAACCCACACGCACCTGACACCCCTGATATAATGATCAAACTAGAACAAGTAAAATTAAAAAAACTCGTCTGTACAAACAGCATAGGATTCAATCCTGGCTTCTTTGGAACACAAGGCTTAATTTCAACCAAAACAGGGTGCTTGCTTGCTTCCTACCCAGACTTGCTCCATAACTTCACCTAAAAAATCAACCCAGTCCAAATAGTGATATTCACAAAACAAGTCAATGAATCAGCAGCAGCAGCAGCATCCAATACAATTTTCACCCAATACAAATAGTCTGTAGCATTTAGTTGTAGTCCAAGCCAAGTGTTAATCGCCCATTAATTTAAGTCCACATAGCTCAGGTGAGGCATTTCCGTCTCTTGGCACTGGCACGGGGTGACTTCTCTAAGAGCAGCAATAATCCGGAATTGTTGCTTGATAGCCCAAATGGATACCTTAAACAAAATACAAAATAATGAGTTTAACTTGCACTTCTTCACAACGGATGGACTGCAACTCATGCAAGTTAAACAAGACAAAATTTACCTACGCAGAGCCACCTTCCTTCTCCAGAAAACAAATGACGCAAGCCACTGGAATACAAAAGTGAAACTAAGGCCACGGTAAATATAAAAACAAATCATCATCAAAGCAATTAGGGACTTTTTGAATCAATTTTGACTTGAAATTGAGGAAATTATTAATTCGGTCAATTCCGAAAAATTAAAGGAATTAAGCGAATTTGTAAATTTTGATATTTAGATATATTTTTGAAGTAAAATTGAAAAATTATCAATTCCGTGAATTTCAGTATTTGAATTGTAAATAAAAACCAATTAATTTCAAATAGTGAAACTACTCCTTTTTTATTTTATTCACATATATTTTTTAAAAAATATAAAAATTTAATTAATGGATTAATGAACATATTTTGGTGGTTAAAAATATATTTAGGTTAAAAAAATAAAATAATTTTTTAAATATTTATCCAATCAATAAAACATATTTTAAATTAGAAATTGATAATTTATAGGTATTAATTTTTACAAAAAATATGTAAAAAATTAATGAGCAAAGGAAAAAAATTTTCATATGATTTTAGCTAAAAAAGTTAGTTTATTTTTTAAAAAAATAATGTTAATGGTTGAACCAAAAAAAATTTGGAGAAATTTCCAAATCCGAACAGGAATTAAACTGCCCACATAAACATAGACCTCACACAATTTCGATCCTGAATTGCGAATTCCTCTCCAGTGGAAGAGAAATTTAAATGCCACTGTTCGAAATTATTGGAAACTTCGATTTCAATAATTCCAATTGGAATTGGGGGAATTGGATCTCCAATTCCCTCAATTCGGGGTTCTAAACAGCCCCTTAGTAAGTTCCAAATGGCCAACTCATGTCATGTAACCACAAAAAACTTATGGTTCAGCTGCCTAACCAAAAAATCACATCAAAAGCATCAAACAATATCAGCAGACATATCATATCAGCCTGCTTCCAACCTAAAAATGACCTTCCAATCAGATCTTTTTTAATCTGGGTGGAGTATGGATCAAAACACTAGTCCAGTAATCCTGATGAACACACTTTGGTTTAAAGAAAATAAAATATAAGTTCCAATCTACACAAGCATAAGCAACTAGAAACATGTCTCCTGGCAACCACCCTAAAAAACTTGGCATTACAGTTGTAACATTTTCATATGCAACACAATAACAATTTCAAGTCACACTATAAATAACAGTAGAGCTTTGATGCATACAACAGCAGGGAACACAGAGAGCAATGGACAAGTAATATCACAAGACAATACATGTAAGAGAAATTATGTGATGGACACCAAATGGTTTTTCTTTATATTTTGGAAAGGCTTAGCTGTTGTAGGAGAGACACCATGAGCAGGGAAAGAAACAATGACAAGTCAAACGTGTGTAGGAGAATACAATGTGAAAGCTAGATAACTCTTCAAAAATTATACTACTAAAATGGATCTATCAAATATATGTGCGTGCATTCGTACCACGGACAAGTCAATCAGTGCATGTTGGGCCACGTGACATACTGTCAGCAACATTCATCACAACAATTAAAGATGAGAAAGGACTTCTCTTATTTTTGTATACTTTTTGCTAGGCCATTTATTTGTAATCTTCAATATTTTTAATTTTCCCTTTTCACCAAATATCACCAGCATCATTCATTTATGAACAGCTTTTAGATTGCACCAAATGCCCTTAGCATGCCATGGCTAGCAAATTCATGCGTCAAGACCAAACCAGTATCATATCAGCTCTCCATATGGAATGTGTTGTTGCAAGCTCTTCAATAACGAACTCATAGAGCAATTGTCAGTCCATAATATAAGAAACACAAATGCCAAACTATCCAATAACTCATTGGCTGCTCACAATGAAATTAGACAGTGGCATTGTCTAAATTTTAGAGCCTATAAACATTTAAGTAACACTCAATAACAATCGGAACAAAGGGAATAGCAAGAAACAAAGATGAAGGCAACAAGTCTAGACAAATGGATGGAAAGCGAAGACTGCCATGCAGCAGATAAGTAGTTGACAGATACTAAGCAGACCTAATTGTTCGGCCTACTCAAGTCCCATGAGTTTTGGACAGCCATGAGCCCTATTATGCTCCACAAAGATTTTGACATATCACAATGGGTACTTAGATCAAAATGGCATCTATATTGCTTCCAACAAGCACATGTGACATGACAAAGCAGCCATACTCCCTGTTTGTTCAAATTTGCACCCATTTAGTTAGTTTTTTCCATGTCCTGAGTCAAAATATATGTTGGATGCACATAGAAACGTTCATAATTCATTGTGAATTTTTCCCGCATCCACAGGGAGCTACTGCAAGAGGTCTCAATGAAGAATGTGACAGAAATGACTCCTTATCAGTAACCCAATCGATCAGAGACAATACGTCCCCAATGCCATTTTATGAATGTTGTCTGGCGCATATTTCATCATATAATTTCTAAATGTCAGCTCACTAACCCATCCCAAGCTCCAAAACATCATATTAGCATTGCTCGTGGCAGTAAGCCAAATGCCAGACTAGCACACAAACTTATGGAGGATTAAACAAAATTAATTAAGAAAAAAATGAACCAGAACCTCCAGACTGATAGAATAATACCTTAACCGTACTCACAATGGAGAACCTCCTCCTCCTGTTGAAGGACGGCTGCTTCACGACTTTGCTCTCGGCTGAAGCTGACACCGCGGCCTCCTTCCACAACTGCTGCGCGATCTCTCTGAGAAGAAGCATCTGAGCCTTGTCTGCGCTCCTGGACATGGTGTTCTGCCTCATCGACTCCCTGTCTGCCTCTAATGCCTGCAGCCTCCTGTACAGCTTCTTAATCTCGCCTTCGTCGCGCCAATATCCACCGGCATCCACCTTCTCCTTCCGCAAGCCAAAATGTCGCGGGGTACTCAACCAATCGTCGGTTGCCGCGCCATGCACCGCATCGATAGTGTAGACCCTGTCAATCATGTCGTCGCTATCCAAGATGGCGCGGTCGACGGCGAGCGGGAACTCGTCGACTCTGCGGAAGGATCCCCAGCCAAAGCTGGCGAATGATATGCCGCGGAGATGACGAGGGCGGCGGGGGGAGTAGTAACCAATGACCCCCTTCTCCATCACGTTGCTGCTCGGCGTCCGCTCGGGCTGATAGATCCGTTGATCGGGGTTCTGGAACTGCTCCCTCGGGGTTTCGCCGAAGGCGTACTTGTTGAGGTCAGCGGATTCGTCGAGATGGTTGGAGTCGACGGCAGGAATGGTGCAACGGAGAGCGGGGTAAGGGCGTATGTCGTTGGCGGCGGAGGCAGGGGTAGTGGGCGTTTGGTGCTCGTACGAGGAAAGGCGACTGCGGAGGACCTGGACATCAGAAGAGAGGGCCTGGAGAGCTTGATCGCGTTTGAAGAGCAGGTCCTTGAGGACGATGATCTCCTGCTGGTCGTGGGCCATCTTCTCGTCTGCCAGGCGCTTGAACTGGCGGCCCTCCATCTGGGCCTCGGCTTTCTCGCGCTGGAGACGCAGGATCATAGACATGGCCTCGCTTACCGCCGTCGATGCCGCGTTCCGCTCCTCCTCCAACTCGGCGTAAAGCTCCTGGATCGATAGCTGGTGGCTCGCGAGCGCCTCCCGAAGGGCCAGCAGCTCGTTCTCGGCCTCTACCCGAGCGGTTGCGACGTTGAGGGCCGGCGAGTGCGGAGGGGGAACGGGGTATAGCTTGCATTTCATCAAGCAACGCGCATTGTCGGAGGAGGAGCCACAGCAGCGGCAGTCGGGAGGCGGAGATGCGTCCTCGTCCTCCGCCTCCTCTCCCTCTTCCCCAGGGTCGACGGATACCTCCGCCATCGCCGTTCCCTCCTCCCTTGCCTCCGTACCGATGGATCGGAGGACGACGGCGAAGTGTTGGAGGGAGAAACGCGCGCGAAGAAGGCGGGGGAGGGAAGGAGGGAGAGGGGAGTTTCAAACCCTAGAAAATTTTACACTTTTATTCCGTTCTATTTTTCCGCACAAATTTTCGATTTGGAAAATAGAAGTCCAACGGTGGAAAAAAAAGGAGATGGGACGGTCAATGTTTAGAGGAAGGTTGTAAGATCGGTTTTGGTACCAATTAAAATCGATCTTGGTTTCGGTCTTATTTACATTGCATTTCGGTCGTTTTGATTTTGATTAAATAATTTTTTAATTTTTTTAAACAAAAATTTAAATTTAAATTTAAATTTTTTTAAAAAAATAAAAAATAATATTCGTATATTTATTAAAATTACTAAATTTGTTTGGTAAAAAATTGTTTTAAAATATAAAAAAATTATAAAGGCTAAGAATTGAACTTAAGTATTTAATTTGAATTCAAAGCTTTAATCATTAGATTAATTATATTTTACAATAAAATTATATATATATAATTTTTAAAAATTAAAATTAGAAATATAAACCAAAAAATTTCGACTAAAATTTCAAATCATGATTTAGAGCTTTTTTTTAAGAAAAAGAGTATATAGATATATTTCCAAGCATAAAAACACGTGTGAAGAATTGGAGCTGCGCCTTCTCGGACAATATCTTGTTTTAGTTATGTTTGTAGGCTTTGTTTCCTTTTTCTTTTTTTGACAGTCTTATGGTTTGAATTATAAAAAAACATTCTTTTTCCTTTCGCCCAATAAATTTTTGAATTGGGTTGGATTGACTAGCCAATAAAGAGATTGGATTTGAAATTAAGATTTTATTTGCTTTATGATATTTAAAAATAATAAATTTCGATATCAATAAAATTCAGTATTTATTAATCAAAATTTTGAAATTCTAAAAGCGAGTTCTTACTAGTCCGATTTAAGGGCCTTTTGTAATTATTTTTTTATTATATTTTTTAATTATCAACTAGTTGGACAAATGCGCGATAAAATTTTAATCATATAATAATAATCATGGATTTTTTATTATATCATTAAAAGTGACTTAATTTTTTTTTATAGTTCTATTCAACGTTTATATATTCCTAAAAAAGTAACAATTTTTTTCAAATACCTATGTGATTAATGATTGTTAAATTTCACCGTGAAAAATGACAAAAGAGTGATATAATATTTTTTTATTCTTCTCACCTATATACTGCAAATATCAAAATTAAATTAATAAAATCACATGGTACAATATCAAGAGATGCAAATATTTGCATATTTGTCACGTGCTATATTTACAAAAATATCAGTGAGGTTTAGACGGGGGCGAGTAAATCATCAGAAAAAAAAAAAAAATTACGTTTTCAATTTTTTGTTATGTAGTTCAAGCTGGACAGTGAAGAGTTTTAAAATGATCAATGTCCGTGCTAATAAGTTAGCATCGATAATAAAAATCATAAATGATGCTAATTTCATTAGTACTAATTATAATTCGTTTATATCCGACATTTGGTTTAGCACTGCTAAAAATATAATGCTATTGATGGCACTTTATCTAATGTTAGATTATTAGCGCCAACTATATGTTAAGCTTGTTATGTACTGTCACTTCTTATTGATGACACTCATTTGATAATAAATTAAAGTCAAAATTAAAATTAAAGTTAATAAATTATTTTTTTAAGTAGTATTTTTTTATTAATATTAATTTTACAATAATTTAAAATTTAAAATATTAGTTACTTTTTATAAATATTTTAATTTAAATAATAGTGTAAAATAATTAATATATATATATATATATATATTAAATAAGATTAGTCTTAATCTTAACCTAAATGCAGTATAAATGATCATTTGCTTCAAAAATAAATCAAAAAAATTATGATTTTATGAAAACAAAATATAATTATTAACTGATAATTACAATAGCTTAATTAATAAATTGTTAAAATTGATTGAGAGGTGTGTCTAAATAATTCGTATAATTTTTTAAGTAAAACATAGAATAAAAATACTATAATGATGCTGGCTTGGCTTGATAAAATGTTTAAGCTCGATTGAGAATTGAGGGGGTGGGTCGAAGTAGACTCGGCTTGGCTCGGTAGAAAAAGCATTTACACCCCGTTTGGAATGGGGTTAGGGTGAAAATCAGCTCTTTTTAGAATTTTTTTTTTGTAAAATTAATATTTATTATTTATATTTATTAAATTAAATATTATAAAAAATAAATAATTTTTAAATTTTAAATTATTAAAATCTTAATTTTAATAAAAAAATATTAATTTATAAAAACGGTTCACTGGTGTTTGACCTTAAAACCCAATCAAACGGATCCTCAGCGGTCGCTCTGGTCCGATTATCCTAATTTTCGTGCCTCTCTCTCCCCTCCCACCGCTGCATTTCTTGCTTTGGCGATGGCGCTGCTGCCCAATCCTTCTGTCTTCCTCTCCCCGCGCTCCCCCGCCTTCCGTCTCAATCCCCTCCTCTTCTCCCACTCACCTCGCTGCCTCCGCCGCTTCCGCAATGCCTCCTTCTCCTTCTCAGGTTCTCGTTTCTCTCCCTCCCATTCCTTCTTATCCTCTTGGTCGTGCGCTTCTCTCACCCTTTCATTCGCCTGCTTCGTCTTCTCAGCGATGGCGTCGACCAACCACCAAGGCCTCTTCACCTCCCCGGCCGCCGCCAAGTCCTTCGATTTCACCTCCGAGGAACGGATTTATGCCTGGTAAGCCATGCTTTTCTTTCCTTTCCCCCTCTGGATTCCGCCGTGTCGTAGATTTCAAGCGCTTGGTTTTGACCTTGTTTCGTCGTCGGTTTCGTTGAAAGGAGCTTAAACTTGGGCGTTTTCCATTCCAATTTCCAGGTGGGAGTCCCAGGGGTACTTCAAGCCAAATCTCGATAGGGGAGGAGATCCTTTTGTGATTCCCATGCCGCCTCCCAATGTTACCGGATCGCTTCATATGGGGCATGCCATGTTCGTCACACTCGAGGTTGTTACTCGGGTGCCTTTCTACCTGTTATTCCACTGACAGCGAATTCCAACTACTTTTTCCTTTTCAATTTTTACTAGTGTACGAGAAGAACACAGGTGTAGAGTTTTGGACAGTCTTAGAAATTTTCTTTTTAGAGCATTATATAGTTTGGATTCTACACATAACTTTAGATCATAAGGAGGAATTATGCACTGTTGTAACCAAATTCATTTCTGTCACAAGGATATAATGACACGATACTTCCGTATGAAGGGAAGGCCTACACTTTGGGTTCCTGGTACAGACCATGCCGGCATTGCGACTCAGGTACTTATGCCACTGTTTTTAGTGGTCATGCAACTTAGAGCATACTTAGCTTAGGTGTCACTGTGGTGCTTGCAGTTTTCTCCGGGTTTACTTTTGGCTGAACATGTGCCATGACAACTATCATTGGTGGGGAAGTCTCTTGACACCAAATCAAAACTGGAATTTTTCATCTTCATCTTAAAATTTTCCTTGCTTCACCTCTTTCTAAAAATTTCAACTGTGTTTGTGAGTTTTTAAAGCTTTTCAGCCAGAATATATGCTGATTTGCTCTAATTCAATCTTTCCTTTCAATGTCATACATACTTTGTTGTTCAAGCCAGCTATCATATGATTGGCTCTCTAAAAGCATGGTTTAGTTTTTCTTTTTGGAAACATGTGCTCTGGTGAAGAATTCTCAGTCTGTATATCTTCTTGTCGTATAGTTGGTCGTGGAAAGAATGCTTGCATCCAAAGGCATAAAAAGGGCTGAACTCAGGAGGGATGAGTTTATCAATAGAGTCTGGGAGTGGAAAGAACAGTATGACTCATTCAATATTTCTTCTTCCTTTGTGTCCACATCAAATCAGGCAGATTTCAATTTGGTTAACTCTATACTGAGTTGCTTTTATATATACTTTGTGGATCTGGATTTCTTTTCCATACATATAAACTGGCCATTGTGACCACATCAAGTCATGCAGATTTCAATTTGGTTAACACAGTAATGAGTTGCTTTTATATGTACCTTATGGATCTGGATTTCTTTTTCATGCATATAAACTGGCCATTTTTAATTCAATTAGCTATCAGTGACACATGTATGTTATGCTTATGCATAGATAACAAAGTTTTTACTTGAAATCAAGATTTCTTTTGGATTTTATTAGACTTTGTCACATTTTCAAGGATGTATGAAGAAATGAAGTGGCATGTATCATGCATGTCATAATAAGCTCGTTGGTTGGTGCAACCTCTACCTGCTTTTGAACTAAAACTTCAAAAACTAGCTGCAGTTATATCTGCCCTATCTGTTGTTATAAAGAGATAATAGAAGAAACCAGTGCTTGCATGCTGACTTTGTTTATTCCTGTTTCCATTATGGATGGGAAGAGCAGATCTTGAAGCTTTTTAAACATTGTAGTATTTTTAAACTTCAGGCCAAATTGTTGTTTTTGCTTCCAGATATGGTGGGACAATCACGGGTCAGATAAAGAGACTAGGTGCATCTTGTGATTGGAGCAGGGAACATTTCACCCTTGATGAGCGTCTAAGTCGTAAGACAGTCAATTATTTCTTTTCTCTGTTGTCAAACCTATGCAATTATTGTGCATTAATCGGACACACTATCAATTGATTATTTCCTGGAAATAGGATTTCATATGATGCGAAATTTAGCTTGCCCTTTAATATCCTTACCCTTTAAAGGGCAAGCTAAATTTCACATGATATGAAATTCAGCTTGCCCTTTAATATCCTTACGATCTGGAATAATTTTGTTGGCCAAATGAGTTATGGGCACCCTATGTTTTGACTCAGTGGACATTCTGACTTGGCAGTTTGTGTTTATTGTTAATGCAATATTGTCATGATTTACAGTATGTTGGAACTGAAACTTTTTCCTTGACATTTTACTTCTGTAAGTTACTGGTTTCTATAATCTTGACCATTAATCCTTTATGTTTATTTTATCACAGGAGCAGTGGTTGAAGCATTTGTCAGACTTCATGACAAAGGATTAATATATAAAGGTATCAATATTATATGACTTCAAACTGACTGTAATACTCTCCATTTTACTTTTTTCTATAAGTATTATTTAATGGCCAAACTTCTTTTTCTGAGTCAAATTTAATGAGCAAACTTAAGCTGCAAACAAAGGGTTGGCTTCATTGACCTAGGAACTGAACATTCACCGGTATATTGTATAGGGTAGGAACAAGCCTTATGGTTTATAGAAAATACAGTTTTATGGAGGACACATTCTCTTATGAATTGCATTTAGCATGCAGAGATGTCTCCTTTCATGAATTTCTTAGATTATAAACTTGGTCAATTGTAGTAGTGCCAATATAACTCAGGATGTACCTAGAATGTATTTTAGCACTCAACCATGATGACAACAACTCTACCAAAACAAAAATGATGGCAATAGGTGGAAGATGGCTTTCATTTGTAACAAACGCCAAGGATGAGTTATCGGTGATATAGACCAATTATCAAATATTAGATTCTAGATGTACGACTAAATGTGAATGAGATGGAACTCTTTTGCATGAGTATGAACTTGCTTTCATTGTTTTTTCTCATTATTTGTTGTTGAAGTTTTTAGATTTGTGGTTGTATTTAGGGTTTTTCTGTAATGAAAAAGATGAAGAAAAGATGGGAAATAAATCTTTTTTTTGAGAGAGAGAAAAACTAACACTTGCAAGTCCTAATTCTCAATCTTTATATAATGAAGAGAGTTTTACTTCTACTTGAGTTTTGCTTATGATTCGTTTGCATAAATATTTATTTTTCTACTTTTGATTGAACTTTGAATAGATTTTGGGGTTTTCAATTGGGCTATGATGAACTCCGAATTATTCAAGTATTGGAAGGTATTTAACTATGCAACCATACTTTTTAAACTTAAATCCCGTGTATATTTATAAGCCCTAATTTTGGTTCTTTCAATACCTCTTCATCATAGATGTCTAATATGCCCCATAATAAAAACATCTAGTTATTTTTTTGTTGGTGGATACTTCAGTTCAATTTGTTTATCCAAAAAATTTTTCCTGATAAAATAATGGTCAAATTCAATGTGTTTTGTTCTCTCATGAAATACTAAATTATTGAAAATATGTAATGTTGATTGATTATCACAGTACATTTTAGTTGACTTCTTTGTCGGATTTTCAAATTCTTTCGAAATGATTAAAACCAAAAACTTCATATACTTCTCATGCAAATATTTTATATTCGGCCTTTGTATTAAATCTTACAACTGCTATTTATTTTTTGCTCTTACATGTAACCAAATTTCTCAAGATAAATATACATAAATTTTGAGGTTAATTTTCTAGTAAATGCAGAATCAATCCATATTCCATGTGTATACTACTGTGTATCCATCTTTTCTTATTTTTTATAAAACAACTCTAAATTGGGATTTTTATTCAAATATTTTAAAATCTTATATGCTATTTTCATGTGTTTTTCTTAGTGCTTGTACAAATTGATTTATAGTGCTTACAACAAAAGAAATGTCAAGTCTGATAATGATCAATAAAGTTGTTTCTCAATTATTTTTCTATATTTTTCTTTCTCATTCTCAGTATCTATATTTAAGTACAATTTTGTATTTGGATTGATGAATGTACTTGTATTTTTCACCCTAATAGGCTTGTCTTAGCAAGTAAATTCAATATGTATTTTTTTTTTGTAGTAGTACTAGTCATTTGGATTAATGTGCTACTTCTTATAAGAAAGTAGTGAAATTTGTCAAGATTTTTTATTGTAAACTAAGTCTTTAAAAATTTCTTGACCTTCTTGATGCTTATGACAATAATATTATCTATATATATTAAAAATGTGATCTTTAATTTATTTCTTTCTTTAATGAAGATTGAGTAATTATACTGATTTTTTTGAAGTCTATAATCTATTAGTGTCATGTTAAACTTGTCAAACCAAGTTTAGGGTGATTGTTTTAGGCCATACAATGATCTATTCAATTTATACATTAATTATTGTTTATTGGTGTGTATAACACTTAATAGTTGTATCATGTATATTTATTTTTTCAGATTTTTATGAAAGAATACATTTTTTACATCTATATGGACTATATTTTAGTTCAAATTTACAATTAGAAATAGAGTAACTCTTACCGAATTTAGTTTTGCTACAAATAAGAATATATTAAAGTAGTCTACATTATAAGTTTGGATAAAATTTGTTGTTACAAGTCTTGCATTATATCCATCTATGCTCTCATTTGTTTTGTACTTTATTGTGTATAACCATTGCACCCTGTTGGTTTCTTGCCATATGATAAAGGAATTAACTCTCATGTTTTATTATAATGTAGTGTCTTCATTTTAATTTTCATATCTTATTTCCATTTTGAATCTTTTAGTGCTTCTATTATTGTCTTCGGTCCATATATAACTAAGATAGTTAGAATAAAGTGTTTAAAATTTGGGAATAATTTTTTATATGAATCAAACTGACTTATGAGATATTTTACACATGTTTTTTCTCTTAGATCTATAGGTAATTTGCAATTTATTTAAGTAACAAACATACTTGAGCTTTTGATAGAGAATTCCAGAGTTGTTGTCTATTTTGAACTCTTTTGAGTAGTAATTGATGGATTAACCTCTAGATCAACATTGTCATTCTATCTTCTGATATAAATAATGTCAAATCCTTTCTTCTTTTTTTCATTAGATTTTATAATGGATTGATCATTAATGGGTATAAGCAATATTGATTTTATTTTATAAGTGAGTTTATTTTCAAGTAAAGTTTGATCCTTATTATTTTTATTAAAATAAGGTATATTTTCAAAGAATATGACATCCATGTAAATATATCTTTTGTATTTTATGAGACCATAATATTTATAGTTTTTATAAATTGTAGAATATTCCAAGAAAATGCATTTTATAACTTTTGGTTGTAATTTATTCTAATGAATATTGTAATCTTGTACAAAGCCAACACAGCCGAAGATCTTGGGTTGGGGTTGAATATGAAAAGTTTTACTTTCAGGTGATAAAACTTGAAGTGGGTTAGGGGTTTATAAGGTATATTTTGTTAAAACATGATAATTTTAACCATGCCTAATAGATGTCTATATTTTCTTTAACTTATATTATTTTGTTATGGTGTGAATGGATATAAAGCTTGAAAAAGGATTCCATTGTCTTTAAGATAGTCTTGAAATTCTTTAGATAAATACTCTCCTCTGTTATCAACCCTACTAGCCTTGATTGTGGTATTAAATTAATTTTAAACTTTCTTTTGAAATAGTTTGAAAGTTTGGCTAATATCATACTTATTTTTAATTATGTAAATTTATGTTATTTTTGAAAACTCATTAATATAGCTAACAAAATATATACACCCATCTAGAAATATAAACCTAGCTGTCCAAACATCACTATGAATCAAATAAAAATGTTTTATACTCCTTTTTTAATTCTTCAAGAAAAATATTTCTGCAATGCTTAGTAAATTCACAAGTTTCACATAAAAGCTTATGAAGAGTTTTATAACTTGCAAACATAACATTTAATTTGGAAAAAAATATATATCCTATTCTACAATAGCATAAGAAAGTCTTCTTTTATAACTACCATTTTTAATTCCTCCATTAATATTTTTTCTCGTGTGAAGATCCTAAAATATACAATGAGTAGAATAAAAAATTATATAATAATTTAAAGCTTTTGTCAGTGACTTACTTATAATAAATTACTAGTAAAGTAATTAACAAGTAGAATCAATGAGAGGTTTAAACATTCAACTTGAATTCTTTCTTTTTATCTTACCAAAGTTTATTTACCATTAGCTAAAAGAACATATTTGGTTTCTAGTGTAATGGATAAATATGTGAAAAAATTGGGATTACCAGACATATAATATGTGGAGCTTGAGTCAATAATCCATGAAGATGTTGACTTGGGTCTTGAATTGGTTATAACTAACAATGCTTTTATGGTATGCATTATTTGATTATATTTTTCTCTACTAAGTTCTTAGTTGGTTGTCTTGGAAAAATGCACCAGTACTAAGTTGTTTATCTTCTCTTAGAATTCTTGATGTGGTCTTATGGCTTGTGAGATATCTATTATGGATGGTCTTTCGTGTAAAATTCAATAACTTTTTATTATGTGGCTTGTTCTTCCATGGTGAGTACAATGAAAATTGGATCTACCTCTTACTCTGCTCGAATAACTTCGTCTTGTATTGTATTCACATCTTCCAAAATTTATATTACTTTCAGTTACTGTTACTGCTACTTCAATATTATTATTCTGGCCTATAATTTGTATGTTAAGTCCTTATAGTCTTGTATATATATTGATTATTGAGGGTATTTTCTCCTTTGATATAAATTGATTCTTGATTTGTTCATATTTTTTATTAAGAGTTGATAAAAATAGTGCCACTTTAAGCTCTTTTTTGTAATGGTTTTGTCTTTTAATACTAGATGTGGAAGGTTAATACACGTTTAGTGCATTCCAGAGATTTTTTATTTTAGCTAAGTGTCCTTTTAGAATTTGTTTAGTTTGATTAGTTTTGACCATCTCTTCTATTATCTTAAAAATTCTAGAGATATTATCTTTGCCTGAGTAGAGTTTTCTGGTTTCTTTCTAGACTTGATTAACTATATCATAGTTTATTATATTTGTACTTATTATTGGTTCCATATTGTTCTAGAGTACGGTCATAATTTAATCATATTCTCTAAACTAGTTTTTTGTTGACTTCCTAGATGGTTATTTTTTAACATACAATCTTTTTCCTTTTGCTTTCAAAAATACTTGTACAACTTTGGCGTACTAAAAGTAGTTTCTAGACCCAGGTAATCGGATTGAAGTCATCTGCAATTCATAACCATCTCCAGAAGTGATAGACACCTTACCCTCTTGTTTTGTTATGGTTCTTGAAAGCTAGAGTTTCTTTTTGTGTTGATGAGAACTAGAGTTTTTACTCTTTGATGTTGGCTATGGCTCTTCTAAAGCTTTGATAGTATGTTAAAGGTTTTAGTGTTTATCATTATGTTTAGAATTTCTCAATGATGAAGAAAGATGATGAAAAGATGGGAAGAAAAACTCTTTTTTTGAGAGAAAAACTGATATCTACAAACCCAAATTCTCAACTTTTATATAGAGGAGAGAGTTCTATTTTTATTTGGGGTTTACTCGTGACCTATTTACATCAATATTTTCTTTCATATTTTTGACTGAATTTTGAATGAATTTTGTGACCTATTTACATCAATATTTGCTTTCCTATTTTTGACTGAATTTTGAATGAATTCTGTGCTTTTTAATTGGACTATGATGAATCCTGGATTATTCAAGTATTGGAGGATATTTAATTGTGCAACCAGACCTATTAAACTTAAATCCCATATGGATATTTCTGAGCTTTAATTTCAGTTCTTTCAACATTTGTAATGCGGGATCACATTTAGTTTGTTGAACAATATTAGATCTGTAGGCTAGACATCACTTATTGGGCCTTAGCATGGTTGCATTCTAAATGCCATCCAATTAGTATAAGCCTGGGTTTATCACAGCCATTGATAACCTGATGCCTTAGAAAGGACTAGAACTTGTAAGTCGTTCATGAGTCAATCTTAATAGGTATTCTAGAAGTCCAAGAACCCTATCTATAAAAGGGTGCATCATCTAGGGTTTAAGTATGCTCTTGTAATCTTAGAAAGCAACCGTTAAGATGAAGTTCACAATTCATTGCAGAATACCCTAGTTTTCAGTTTCTCCTCTCTCTTTCTACTCTGAGACCCTAGAAAACCAACATAGTTCTTGCAAAGTACTACCTTTGTGTCAGAGATAGGGAAGGATGTTGGTCAGTGTTGGAGTCTATGAATGTAGCATGGTTCTATACTGTTGATTGCCTAGCATATAACCTTTAACTTTTTACTTTATGGACTGGCTAATCTGTGATGGATTTGTGTTATTTGATTTGCTTTTTCAGGATCATATATGGTCAATTGGTCTCCAAGTCTTCAGACTGCAGTCTCTGACTTGGTATGTAACTATGGGGTTTCAACCCACATTCTGTTTGCTGTTTTTTCTACAAAGCATATGTCCATTTTCTATTTTTAATGTATGGTCCCATGGACTGCAAACTATATAAAGTTCAACAAGGATGACATATCCTTTTTCTCCCAAATAAATTTGCCCTCAAAATTCTTCTTATTCTTCACTGGATTTTTGGACTCGTAATAATTATAGAAGAACCTTTCAGAACATGATCTAGTGGGGCAACGCTTTTTGCAACAGTCAAGATGCTCAACTTCCAACCAGCTACTCTCTCATCTATAGATTAACCTATCAAAGATTCTTTCAGAGCCGTATGTAACTAAAGGCGCCTCAAATGATTAACCATTTCATCAGCTTCTTAGAGATAAAATTCCTAAGCAGCTGCATGAGATTCACTTTCTGCTCTGAAATCCTCCAGTGTCAGACTGTTTTCTTTGAAACCTTTGAATCACTTGCTGAAATAGCATACAATCATTAGCAAACACTCGTGGGGGAATTCAGAGGGTCTCCATTATTAAATGTGATCTCCATTGAGTAACTAACCTTCAAAAATCTGATAGACACATCAGCCCCAATCATGAACTGCCTGCAGAAGAAGGGAACAACCTGCCCCCAAAGGTTAGAAAACTAATGATCTTGATTCTTGTTGGCTAAGTTTTGGCACATAATCCTCAGAGTTGGTTCGTCTATTTTTCTTGATATTTTTTTGCTTCTGTCTTGAATCTGTTAGAGAATATAAAGCCTTGGGCCTGATTACAGCCTAATGGGCTGGTTTTTAGTTTAGAATAAGTTAGATTCTTCTGAATAATGAAAATGGGTCATTAGTACAGCTCAAATAGAAAATCAGCTTGAACTGGATAGCTATATAGGTGAGCTATTTCTAGGGTTTTATGTACTGATTTTTTTTTGCTTCTGAAAACAGAATAGTATCTTCAAGTTTTCTCCAATTAGTATGAAACCCTAGGGCACTGTTTGGCCTCGGATTAGGGAATGGGATGATTCCATCCCTAGTTTGACTAGCTACCGAACATGTAAAACTTAGCTAAACTTAGAAATTGGCTTTCTTTTGATTGAAAAAAGCAAAATTACTATTTCACCCCTAACTTATATCTCTTCCTTTTCATTTTAAAATAAATGTAAGAGTAATTTTGGAAAAAAAATTACAAATCGTCCACTAGTTGGGCTAGACAATCAAATACTAAAAAAATAACCAGATTAACTTTTTCACTAGTTGGACCAAAATTTAATCCGACTATTTGAGATCATCTCAAACTAATCGGTGCCTAGATTTCTAATATGGTATTAGAGCTTTTTTCCTGTAGAACCTGGCTGTTTTACAAGCCGAGAAACCCTGGATGACTGGCAGTGAGGACTGCAAGCCACATGCAGATGGATCAAACATCCAGATGACCTCCACGAAGTTAAGTGGCATCCACAACTACTTCCAATGGACAAGAGCCTTGGTGGTTTACTCACAGTTGCAGCGGAAGAGGAATTTCATCTTAAAGAAGCCACCGGGCAAAGTGACAGATGAGTGGGATAGAGAAGATTCTCATGTTCTATCCATGCTTGAGGGCAAATGTTAGAGAATATAAAGGCTCCGTCCTGATTACAGCCTATTGGGCTGATTTTAGTTTCGAGTAAGTTAGATAATCCTGAATAATGTAAATAAGGGTGTAATTGGGTTTACACGGTTCTGAGCCCGAGCCCGACCTTCAAGCTTCAAATTTGAACCCGACCCGAATTCGAAATTATATACTAGAATTTATGGACCAGGCTTGGGCCTATTCATTTTTGTCAAAATTTTGAGCTTGAGTCTGACCCAAAGCCAAAAAACCCTAGGCCCAAACCCAAAAATTTCAGGCCGGGTTGGGCTGCCTGAGCCCATTGACAGCCCTAAATGTAAGTGGGTCATTAGTGAGGCCCAAATTGAAAATCAGCCCGGGTTGGATATCTATATATGTATGAGCCATTTCTAGGGTTTTCTGTACTGGATTTTTCTGAAAATAGAACACTATATTCAAGCGTTCTTTAAATAGCACAAAACCCTAGATTTCTAACAAAACATTAGTTTTGTAATTCTGATGATCTTGAAAATGATCTCATTGTTCATCCTTTAATCCATTATGACACTAATATGCAATCTTTCACTTGATAATTGGATGAGTAATCATCCATTTTCAACAATTCTTTAGAATATTTTTCCTGCTTCTTTCCTGAGGAAAAGCTTGAGATGCTCTGACAATACTTCACCCTTTTCTAGCATGATTCATTTAAGCATTTGTCAAATTGTGCAATAAGTGTTATCATGATAAATGATTTTTTTCAAAAAGTTGGTTTAGAACATGATTTACTGCATTGCTTATTTTCCATAGGAGGTGGAGTACTCTGAAGAGCCAGGTACTCTGTACTACATCAAATATCGTGTAGCTGGAGGTTCAAGGTAGTTATCATTAATATCTCTATTGATGGTTCTTATCTATTTGTTTTGACACAGTTGAGAATCATTTTAGTTAGCACTGTTGTTGGCATGCTTATGTTTTATTTCATTTTGCTTCATATGCAGATTGTGTCACATTTTAATATGCTTCGGTCCTGAAATGTCTACCATCTAAATAACATATCAAACAATTAGCATCAATAAAGCATTGTTATATTAGTTATGCCATTTAGTTCTTGAGGCACTTCTCTTTGGTATTATAACTGTGATATTTTTTTATCAGATCTGCCTAGAGAAACACTTCATCATCAAAATGTAATCACTCTACTCATGACCTTGCCACAACATATAACTGCATGTATATTTTTTTCACTTAGAAAGCATGTACTTAATTGGTTGAAGAGACAAGCTTTGATTCTCTGATTCTAGTTTTATTCCTGTCAAAAGACTTCACCCTTGTCATGTGCTAACTTGGTTTCTAGCAGTTTTTTTTGCTTGATAGCAATTTGTATTTCAATGTTTGACTTGTTTATGTTGTAGGAATGACTTTTTGACTATTGCGACCACCCGTCCTGAAACATTATTTGGTGATACAGCTGTCGCAGTTCACCCTGAGGTTTGATCAGTATTCTTTATGTACCTTGGAGGTTTTTGGTTTCTTGCATTACCCGCTCTGCATTTTTTTGACTACTTGTACAGAATTATGTACACAATCTTTTCTCTTTTTTTGTGTTTTTTAATGTCATCTAATATTACGCATTATTTTTTGTATGATATGATTTACTGGTGATGGTCCTTTTGTCTGTTCATGTCTGTGGGTATTCTCTATATCTCTATTGGCATAGCTTTTATACATGTTTTGACGTACTATTGTGCAGGATGAACGTTATTCTAAATATATAGGCAGGCAGGCTATTGTACCTATGACATTTGGCAGGCATGTTCCTATCATCTCTAACAAAGTAAGAATCTTTTTTGCTTGTTCATTACTTGTTGAAACTATATAGTATATGTTGTGCCTATTTTTAAAAGAAAAGAATCCCTATTCAGCCTTAAACTTATATTGTAGCACTAAATGCTGTGGAAATTTAAGCTATCAAGCTTGTTTCATCTCTACCGAAGGTTTTTTCATCTGTAAGAATCTTTTTTGCTTTCTGATTAGTTGCTGAAGTCAATTGTCTAGGTTTTGCCTTCGTTCTCTTTGGATCATGGCAGTCACTTTCTCTGTACCTATTTAACCTTTTTCTCAGCAAAACAGGCCTAGGCAACCTTACGCCTTACCTGCATTGTATCAATACATGGTGTTGAACTTGATTTATAAACTTGTTTTCATCTATGAATCACAATTTTCAGTCTGTAACATACTGTTAATTTTGTTCTGGTATGGAAGATAGGTTTCTTGAGAATAAGGTACTGCACTCTATTATTTCTCCAGATTTGTTGTTGAAGAAGAGAGAACCACTTGTTTTGTTCTTGCTTCACAGAGGTTATGTACCTGCAAGAGAGAACTAAAAAATATAGTATACTTCCAAGTAAAATCCTTTTGGAACTATATTCAATTATGGGGAGGCCTAACATGAATCAGCTTACTTACAGTCCCTCCTGTTGATTGGGTTTGAACTTATTGTTGAGTTGCAAAGTGAGTGTGCCATTCTGAGATGCTCCAGATTGTGTGTTTAGAGTTAACCAAATTCAATTTTGTAGTGCCTGTCACAGTAACAATCTGGGTGTCTTCGAAAATTTCCAGATAAAACTAAGAGGATTTTTATTGAATATCTTGTAATTCTGTTTCAGCTTAATACTAATACCTGACTTCTGACTAAGTGAAAATTCACAGTATGTTGATAAAGAATTTGGAACTGGGGTGTTGAAGATAAGCCCTGGGCATGATCACAATGATTACCATCTTGCTAGAAAGCTTGGTCTGCCAATACTTGGTGTGATGAACAAAGATGGAACTCTTAATGAGATTGCTGGATTGTACTCGTAAGTTTCCATTTTGGAACCTATTATCGTTAAACATGTGTTGCATCAATTAAACCCAGTTTACTCTTTAGTTTTCTTCATATTATTTGACTCTTTCTTCCTCAGTGGCCTAGATCGATTTGAGGCTCGGAAGAAGTTATGGTTAGACCTTGAAGAGACTGGCCTGGCAGTCAAGAAGGAAGCTCATACTCTACGAGTCCCCAGATCACAGCGTGGTGGTGAAGTAAGATAATTAACCTTTGCGTCCAATTTATGAGAATTAAGTTCTTTCTAGATATTATCAGGGATTATTGTTTGGACACAATTTTGTCTTCCACACTTAGGTAATAGAGCCTTTAATAAGCAAGCAATGGTTTGTAACCATGGAGCCATTAGCTGAGAAGGCTCTTCAGGCAGTTGAAGAGGGTCGACTAACCATTTTTCCTGAGAGATTTGAAAAGGTACTAGCTAGTTGCATTTGGATGGTATTAATTCCTGAAGGTCATGCCATTTTCCCTTGTGCTTGTGCTTTATTCCTTTGTCTGTTATGCTTTTTAACTTGACTGGAGTTGTGTCCTCAACATTAACTAGTGATTTGAAATGCTTTTTGTTCTTCTGTAAGAAAGTTATGCACACCCAAAAAATTTATCATTTTTTAGTGAAGAACACTGTATGCCATGTATTTATTCAACCTCATCTTATGGTTGCTTCTAGACATACAAGCATTGGCTGACAAACATAAAAGACTGGTGTATCAGTAGACAATTATGGTGGGGACACCAAATACCTGTTTGGTATATCAAAGGCAAAGACAGCGAGGATGAGTATATAGTTGCACAGAATCCTGAGGAAGCACTGGCAAAAGCACATCAAAAATTTGGGAAGTCAGTCGAGATTTATCAAGATTCTGATGTTCTTGACACTTGGTTTTCAAGGTTTGCTTTTGCATTATTCAATTTTTTATATACTAGTCTTCATGTTCTTACATCATATGACCTTGATAATCATGAAGACCATGAAAATCATGATTATTCATTTGATCATGTTACCTTTCCAGGGGTTGAGATTGAATTAAAAACGGTACATTATTTAATATTATTGTTATAGCTCACTAATATGATATGGCAGGAACATAAATTATTGAACTTGTAATGAATGGTAGTTTACTCTGGATGTCAATGCAGACTTCTATATGCTTTTGTGACATTGTAAACCACAATTAAGTTCGTATTGTCCACCAAATGCTGTTTACATGTGAGGAAATTTAAATAATACATTATATCAAGTGAATTCAAGTTTGTTCTGTTGACGAAACTTGTATCGAACATGTTTGGCTAGCTCACGAAATGGTGGAAGTTGGATTTTTTTTCTTGTGGATGGCTACCCCCGAAATTTTGGGGCTAATTTGGGAGTTCCATCTGGCAGCATATTTAAGAAGTTGAGCTTTATGCAAAAGTGAGCCAAGAATTTTCATTGATTCCCTATTTTCAGCGGGAAGATGAGTTCCACAATTAGTTATCAACTTTATTGTCAAATGCATATATTGGCCCGAAGAATTGGTAAAGATGACTTTGAAGTGACCTTTGCATGGTCCAAAACCTTCAATCTCAAAATATGTCAGGGAGAAATATTTGTACAGAGGTGCTAATTGATCATGACTGAAAATATCTTATTCTTTATTCTAGAGTGTTCAGACAAGGTTGAACAAACTGGGGCATTAATGGCCACAAAGTAATTTTTAAATCTTATTTTATTCTTGAATTGAGTTTGCCTTTATAAGCATGGACATCTTTCTGATAAATAACTGAATGCTTATGCTGTCGTTACCCTTACCTCAAGTTTATTGACCATAACTGGAACAGTGTTAACAAGGGAGAAAGTTGTAGGATGACTAATCCTCATCCCATTGCTTTCTGCACTTTGTTAAACACTAGTTCTTAATTCTTGCTTCATCTTTTTCACACTGAAGGTAATTCATGTAAATAATAATTTATAGCCTGACTTCCTCTGCTCATGTTCCAGCGCATTGTGGCCTTTTAGCACCCTTGGCTGGCCAGATGTATCCTCTGAAGATTTCAAGCAGTTTTATCCGACAACTGTCCTTGAGACTGGGTGTGTTCTTCAATCTAGTTTGTGATGTTTACTAATGCTGTCATGCAAAGATACACAATACAACAATTTTATCAGTTTGATTATAAGTTCTTATATTACAATTAAACTTATGGTGTCTTCTAATGAACTAGTTGTACATATCTTAAGCTGATGATCACAGAATATTGGTCAGTGCAGCAACAAAACAGTGATCAGAATCAAATCTCAATTATTGGACAATGATTTGGGACTGTACTTATTTGCATAGGAAGTCATCTCTAAGTGATTTAAAGCTCTACCCGTTGCATATTGATCTGCCTTCTGTGAGGAAGGCCTATAAAATGCTAAAATCTGTCAAGTATATATTTTAAACCTATCTTAAAATGCATGGCTTTAAAAGATATATAGTTACTTCAAAAATGTAAAACACTTTTCTGTATCACTAATATCAGGGCAGCAATGGTCATGCAGAGTGAGCTTGATGCTCATTTCCCAATCTACATCAGGAATGTCTGGAATGAAAAGCATGTTCTCAATTTCTGAAGACATATCTTTCGTTGGCTTCATTAACAATCAAGGATTGTCTCCTTGTGTTTCTGCTACTCGCTTTTCTTGTCTTGATATTTTTAATGTTTCTCCTTGCACCTAATACACATCTTCATTAACTCCATCTTGTAGTTATTCTCCAGCTTACTACATTGTTGCTACCACTGATCATTGAAATTTTACAAAGGGAAAGAATCTTCAATTCATGTATTCCGAAACTCTTTTTTATAACAATTAATAGATAACATGCAATTTGTGTTTCTTGTTAACTTAATGTTTTGACAACAACGAAAGATTTACTACTTTCTCATGGACAAATTAAACCTTCTTTATGACATTAGTAGTTACTTCATTGCTTGGGAAGTAATTGAAATTCACTTCGTGTTAATTAATTTGCTTTCTGAAACCATAAACTGCAGCCAGTGCATACACAATGTTCCAAATACATAACTTCATATTGGACATGTACTAATGGCAATCTTAATTTTATGAGCAATTAAGCAATATGTTCTGAATTCATGTAAGTGCCCACTTTGTTTGATTTTCTTTTTACAAAAATTATTTTGATATTTAATGGTGGTAGAGAATAATTGCCAAAGCATACTTGTCTCTTGTTGAGGTTATAGGTGGTAATACGCTAATCCTACCTTCCTCCTATGGTTGGACAGACATGACATTCTGTTCTTTTGGGTAGCTCGAATGGTAATGATGGGGATTGAGTTCACGGGTACTGTGCCGTTTTCATATGTATACTTGCACGGACTTATCCGGGATTCTCAAGTAAGTATAACTGCATGAGTAAATGTATTTTAGATGCCTTACAAAGATATTTAACTTTCCTGCAGTTGAAACTATAAAATCCTTGCAAAATTTCAGATCAATGCACAACACAAGAACTAGATGTATTTTTCTTTCTAGTGAATTTCATGTATTAGATATTCTTGTAACCTGTCACTTTTTATTTTGTTAATGGTGTTGTTTATGCTTCATAGCATTGCTAGAGTGTACAACCATCTAATGTGTATGCATATGCTCATCTTCCTAGCTGCGATGGTTATACTACTCAAAAGACTGTTGATAGTTAACTTTAGGATCATGATTTACTGCCTTTCATTGTATACATGGATAGAATTGCCTCTCTCTCTCTCTAATATGATGTATTTGGTGATATGTTGTTCAGGGGAGAAAAATGTCAAAAACATTGGGAAATGTAATAGATCCTATTGATACCATCAAAGAGTATGGGACTGATGCCTTAAGATTTACTCTCTCTTTGGGTACTGCTGGTCAGGTTTGTTTTGCCCTGAAAGTTAAAGCTGCTCCATCTGAATACTAATGCTTGTCTACTATAAGTCATGCAATGGACTCTAGAAGCTAACCTACTTTCGTGATGGTTTGTTTATTTTAGGATCTTAATCTATCCACTGAGAGGTTGACCTCAAACAAGGCTTTCACTAACAAACTATGGAATGCTGGCAAGTTTGTGCTACAGAATCTACCCAGTAAAAGTGATATATCAGCATGGGACAGCCTATTAACGTACAAGGTGTGTACACACATTATTCTTGGTTTACCCAGGCAATGACAACAATATATATATATAATGTGCAGATAATTGAAATATTTTATTTTTTATGAATAAAGAATACATGTATCAGTCCTTCCATTCCGTTGATACCGAAGGATTCTGTTTAAGCAAACTGTCATACTTACCTTCTGCTTCTCAATCTTGTTGGAAAATGCACTACCCGATTAACTTGATATGATGTGTTGCTTAAAGCCTGATTATGGAGCCCATCAACTACTAATCCTTCAAACTTCGAATGTAAATTGTTGAAAAATGCTGATAAATTTTGTTAATTTTACTTGCATATGTCATGAAATAACCATTTTTGAGTTTGCATATACATGTATTAAACAACATTTTAAACATTGGTTGCATGTTGTAATTCATGCACTTGGAAAAAAGTTTTGGCAGGAAAAAATCCCAACTAATGCTTGTTTGAAAATTGTTTAGCCCTGTCTTTGCAAAAGTCTTAACAAAATTAGGCCTCTTTCTCTTTCTTCCCCCCCCCCTCTCTCTCTCTCTCTCTCATAATTCATTCATTATAATGGTGATTTTTTTCTTTGGTTTGATTTGGACATCTATTTTTCAGTTGATCGTTTTGACTTTCTGTTAGCAACATGCACAATTTCTCTAAAACATTTTTGAGGTAGGTTAGATTGCTAATCGGTGGATTTTTTTTTTTTTAATGACAATATGGTTTGCCTTGTCGGCATGCAACATTGCCCATCATTTGAGGCATATAACATTGCAGGTCTACTTGTAGAAGTTGCTCTCGAGTCTCGAAGTTCTAGTCTATCATATGACGCCCCACTCCACCTTTGGCCATCTAGCTCTAAGTTCACGTGATATGACTTGAACCCATCAATATTACATACTTGTATAGATACAATTAATTTGGTTTTGGTTTTCCTAAATAGCTTCGTATATTGATCTCCAAGATATCAAACTGCGAGTCTGTTCGACGATTAATTGATGAACTTGGTTCTTACTTTCAATCTGTTTTAAAACTTCATACTTTTTAGTAATAGAAATAAGAAAACTTTGTTTCATCAAATCTCAAATTTGATAATCTCATATATCACTGTCTATGAAGTTGTCGTTACTAACTACAATAAATAAAGTTGATATTAGAAACAATCTCGCTTTGATACCACTTGATACAGAAGGAGAGGACACGAGGAATAGGAAAAAGATTACCATCTCCTCATCATAATGGATTCTTGAATCCACAAAAAAGATGAAAAGAGAGTAAATCCAAAATAAGATAATATTATTGATAGAAAAGCTTTTCTTTTATTATAATTTTGGGTTGTATATATAATCCTTTAATAAACTTAGAGTCCTAATTGTTGTAGGCTAAAAATAAGATTTAAATTTCATTAAAAATTTTACTTAATATATCTTAAATAAAAATATCTAAATCCTATTCATTATTGGACTAGAATTGTTATTTATTCGAACTGATAAATAAACTCTAATTTTGACCAATACAGAATCCGAATTATCCAAAATAGTAAATAAGAAAATTGTAGGAATCGATCTCAGCTTTCCAACAGATAATTATTTACTGAATTTGGATGAATATCTTAGGAGATATGATATTTAGACTGTAATTGTATAAATTTTGACTAATCCTAATTGGAGTTGGAATTTAACTTAAACTGGATATCTAATTTTACTGTAAAAATGATGTAGTTATTCTACATCAATTTGTCTTCCTCTTTATGTTCTTTCTGCTGACTTCTTGCCACTTTTACAATCTTCGCTGCATCAACATTGCACACATATATTTAATGAGTGGAAAATCTAAATGTAAATAAAAAAACCAGCAAAGATTAAAACTGTGTCACAAACAAGAACTCTCTCACCGCCTCTTTTTGAAACTTCGATTAATAATTCAACCGAAAAATCTAATGGCTTGTTCAGCAGAAGCCTTTCGTGAATTCTCTGATTGTTCAGATCTAGTTGTGCTTTGAGCTATGCTCTGATTAGCACTTGCTTGCAACTTATATTCTAGACCTATGTCAGCCTCCAGCTGGTACACCAACTTATATATTGTACACATGGTGCATGGCCTGCAGTTTTTCTTGAACTTCTGTTCTCTCTTGGTTTTTCTGCAAATATTGTTCCTTTATGTGGTGTTGTATTTTCTTTTCCTGGATTGCGCTTACCAAGCTGCAGGTTATCATCTAGAATGCGTTTTTTTGGGTGCATTTATTCCAGTATACCATCATTTTCTTCTAATATTCTAAAACAATCATGGTTCAGTTTGATGCAGAGGATTCCCTTCTTGAACTCCCATTGCCTGAATGCTGGGTGGTAAGTTGCACATGATGTTGGACTCTTGTTTAACTTGATGTGTTTGCCATTTAATTCTATGTTTAATTTAAAGGTTTCAGAACTCCATGAACTCATCAACATTGTAACCTCAAGCTATGACAAGTTCTTCTTTGGGGATGCTGGCAGAGAAATCTATGACTTTTTCTGGGGTGATTTTGCTGACTGGTAAGATATTTGCATGACTGAAACAAAGCTCTAAAGTTCCTTTCATGATTGTTTTTACGGTGGATGGTTCAAGTGCATCTACATGACACAATTCTTTCGTTGGAGTCGACCATAGGGTGAAGTGATTAAGTTGGTTAAAAATTGAATTAAAGAAACTGGCTGCAGTTTATGAACTTGTATAGGCTTAATCATTTTTTTGCAGGTATTGTAGTCAAATTCTCAGCCTCAACCTAGTGAAATAAAGTACTTAAACCAACTTCCACAAATTGCTGTTAAAATGAGGCACCTTGATGGACTGATGAATTCCCCTTGTAGTGTTATCCTCTGCCGTCCAGTCAGCAGCTCCATTGCAGGCTTTGTTCGATCATTCTAATTCGAGTTCCTTCCATAACTAGTAAGAATTTTGTATGTTCTGTTGAATGGATGCCACCTCATCCACACTGTTGTTGATATTGTAGCTGGTTTTTTCAGCTTCAAGAGAATCTGGAATAACAAGAGATCTTTGTCCTCTTATTTTTTTCTTTTTGCTTCCCAGCTCTCATTTCATCATGGCTAGTTGATAGAGGATGCATTAAGGAAGAGTTTCAGAAGATGCATGACCAAAAGAAGCCAAATTAGAAGTCACATAACTTATTTAGTCTCTTCTTTTATTTAGGAATTTCCTTATTTGGTATTTCCTTGTGCTGAGATTATCCTTATTTTTACATGTTTAGTCTCTATTTCCTAACTTGAGTTGTCTAATTGGTTCTACCAATCCAATAATAGTTTTGGGCTGAATCCTATTCAATTTAGGACTTGGGAGAGCGTAATCCTCATTTAGGTTTCCTTTATTCTCTATTTCTTAGTTTGAGTCATCTGGGACTTCTACCTGCCCGATAATGGTTTTTGGGCTGAAACATATTCAGGTTAGGACTTTGGAGATTGTATTAAAAGGGCCCTAGCTCTTTAAATGCCCTGAACTTATTTTTAATGAAGTTCTAGTTTGGAAAATCTTATCTGTACCTTTTGGATTCAAGGAGTTCTTGACAAACTCTCTTCGTTTGTTTTATCGCTAGTAACTAGGCATGAGGATCTGGTTTTGCAAAGACTAGCTTTCTCCTGCAAGTTTGATTTTCAATTATTTTCCACCAAATCCTGCAAGGTTATTCATAGAACAGAATGATCGATCAACTATGGTTTAGGGTTTAGGGTTTAAGGTTTAGAGTTGAATCTTAATCCTGAGGTCTCAAAAGATTAATTCTCTCATTTATGAGAGTTTTAGAAAAGAACACCAGCTGTCACGCTGATATTCTTCCCGTGGCTTTGAAAATGTGATTACATCTAAAATTTCAGAGGAGCCATGATATATGAGCAACATGAGACAGTCTTTTCGTGACTCTTCAGTCTCTTCTTGCCTTTTGGCCCACAGTTCTACCAAAGGCAAGAAGATTCAGGATGTTGTCACAAGTAAGAGCTCACACAAATTAGAACAGTGTTCCCAACCTCGTTTGGCAAATAAGTGGTTAATAGAACATGGGGCACATTCATACATCCAAATTCTGTAATCTGGCTGTGTATGCCCAGTTATACCCCTAGCAATGAGCAAGGATCATGACATTCTAAGTATGTAGTTATGGTTGTCATTATTAGGTTGTTTTTAGCTTGGACCATAGTTGGGCTTGGTTGGCATGGCCTAAAAACTATGTTGAGACAAAAAAAAAAGGAGAAAACTCTCTGGCTTACGATATAGTAATGCATCTTGGTCCTTGACTTTCTGAAGAAATGCATATGCTTAGTTGAACATATAAACTTAGATAAGCTACTCAGGTATAGGCCAAATCTTAAACGATTAGGCTGCTTTGGCCTGCTCTGGTGTACCCTACTTACAACCTCTTGTCTCTCTTCTAACTTGGAACAGACTGTAAACTAGTATTGGAAAAAGTGCAACACTTTTTCTTGTATAATTGTTTCTCAAACACATGGTAGATTACTGTTGAATGAACTGGAAAATAGGCTTAGAATTACCCATATGAAATTCAAGCTTTACAAGTATGGTTGTACATTGAAGTACCTTCCTATACTTGAGAAATTCGGGTTCATCACAATCTAATTAAGAAGTCCATATCCAACTTGAAATTCAACTTAGAAAAAAAACTGACATTGTGAAAAATGGGTCATTAGTATAGCCCAAATAGGAGTCAAATCAGGACGAGTCTCTCCTATTTCAAGGAGAAATACTAGGGTTTTGTAAGTAATTTTTCTCCTTCAGGATGAAGAGCTATTGTCTCTTTTTTTTATCATCATTTAGAAACCATAGATTTAGGCTATAAATCCTAGAAATTCCGCATGATACCAGAGCTATATGAAAATCACTATTGCTAATACAAAAAAGGAACTTCAGTTCCTAGAATCATGACAAATCAAGTTGAAGTAAAAAAGGAACATACCACCTCTGGTAATAACAATGAACTCCAAATGACCTCAACACAACTAGTTGGGTTTAGAAACTACTTTGGGTTAAAGTCATCCAAACATTCCTCAAAGCAAAAGGGAAAAAAAAGTTGTATATCGAGGGAGAACAACATGAGAAGCTAACAGAGAAGTGACTCATAAAAGATGGTCAGGTCATGACTTTATTTTGAAATAACATGGAGTTTTAAACTTATTGTCAGCCCTTTTTGTAAACTGATTCTCTTGCAATATACTTTTTGTAAATAAATTAATCAAAACTCTAAATTATAGTGTGATATTTTATATCTATTAATGTGTTTTTTCATGACCTTTGGTGGAGAGATTGATGATAGCGGTTTATATTTCCTTGATCATGGTGGACAACAATCCAAAATATATACAAGCTAAAATGTAGATATGCTTTTGTAACATTATAGGTTAAAATATTCTTATTTTTCAAAACGTAAGATTGTGTTTTCTAGTCATAGATCTCACCAGAAGGCAATGTGTGAAACATGTGAACTTGCTAAATATTATAGAAACACCTTTTCCTCAAAAATTAAAAGAAATTTGCCATATTTTTTTTAAATCCATGGTGGTGTTTGGATAGTTAGGTTTATGTCTTTGGATGGTTTCAAATATTTTGTGAACTTTATTAATAATTTTGTAGAATGATACGAGTCTATTCGATGAAAAGTAAGTCTAATATTGATAGAATGTTTAAACTGTTCTAAAAAGAGATTCAAAATAAATTTAACACCACCGTTAAAATCCTAAGAGCTGATAATAGATATAAGTATTTTCATAAGAATTTAAAAAATATATGTAGGATAATGAAAATCTTTTTCAAGACCCCTATGCAATTAAAAAGAGTGTGATTGAGATTAAAAAAATATATTTGTAGAAGTAGTCAAAACTGTCATGTTTCAACAAAATGTATTTTATTAATTTTGGGGAATGTTGTTCAGGTAATATGTTATCTAATAAATAAAACACCATTAACTCTACTTTAAGACAAAAAATCTTTTTAGACCTTATGTCCTAAAGGAGTAACATTCTATATGTCACCCTTCAAGCGCAGAGACATAACAGATACCATATACTTGTAGTGAAAAAGGCTACAAGTATATGAGGCCAAACTAGACGAAGATGTAAAATCAATAACTTCATTTATCATGAAATTCAATATAATAATAATTAGGTCAAAATTCAGTCTTAAACAATTTACAACCTAATAAGTTCACAAATTATAATCTAGATGGCAGATAATTATAACGTTACTCTTTCAAAGTCTCAATGTATTGTTATGTTTTTTCTACAAGTAAATTAGTCATTTGTGTTAAAATATACCTATAATTTAAATTTTAAAAATTAAATTTCACACATAATTTAAAATCACATAATCATAAAATATAATATAATCAAAGTGTAATATCTTAAACCATATAATATAATTATCTTATCAAATCAAAACTTTAAAACGCATTCACTTTTTATTCAAAATATGTTTTAGTCTTAAGTATCAATTACGGTTAAACACTTAACCCAATGATATGAGTCACGATCATAATACTTGAAATCAGATTATATCACAAAATGCTATATTTAACTTTTGTGAGTATATCATATTATAAAATGTAACACTTAACTCATGTAATTAGATTACATTATAAAATCGAAATTGTTCTCTCACAAACATATTTACATGTCGATATAATTCAAATTTTTTTTCTCACTGACAGACACATAATTAGAGTATAGATATAGTAAGAGATATTTAACAAAAAATTCTCTAATCCGTATACAATTTTATAACAAAATAAATAATTATATCTTAATTTCATAAATTTTCGGAAAAAAGTTTCAGTGTTGATTTTAAAATAAATATAATATAGATTTAGTATTCAATTAATTATTTATTACATAATATAATAATATTGAAAATCATAAACATCTAAAATAAATTTTATATACTAACATATGATGCATTGACTCATTTGCTTACTTTCTTAGATGGAGATGAAGTCCTAAATTAAGTATATTTTTACGACTCCTAACCAGTACCTAAATTAATAAAGTAACACATATCGTATATTAATTAAAAGCCAAAATCGAAAAATACTCACAAAATTTTTATACAAAATATCTCAAAATTTAAGTAAAAATACCATTCAAATATTTTCTTTGCTCCTCTCTCAGTCCTACAAAGAAAGAATAAAAATTTATTTTGCTCTTACTGCCTCGGGAAAGCAGAACGAAAGATATGATTAGATTTTTTTCTTTTAGGGTTTAATAAGAAATTTTTCATGAAAACTTGTTTTTTTACCTAATTTTTTTTTTTTACACTATCTCTAAATAGGACTAGGCAAAGCTCAATTTTGACCAGAAGAAAGTGAAACCTTTGAATAAAAATTACTATGTAAATAAGTCTCTATAAAATTTAAAATTACAATTTTCATCCTATAAAACATAAAAGATGTACTATAAAAAAAATTAAAAAATATATGCTCATAGAATATTTTAGAACTTATAAGGGGTACAAATATTATGATCCTATAAAACGTAGAAGATACCCCTTTACAAATATTACATTCTTTGAGAAGTCCTCTACTTCAACAAAACTCATGAAGATCTTGCTCCCTTTGATAATGAACTTACTTACAACTATAAGTCTCTCCTTGAACCAGTTTTTCCCATATCAGTATATAATAAGAGACAGAAGAAGTATACAAGTCAAAGTGTTAATATAACAATCAAAACTCAAGAAGGTTCAAAACAAATGACAACTTAAGAGGAACTAGTTGATTGTTGTAATTTACTCACCACCTAAGTAGAATATAGCTTACCTATAGCCATAAGGAAAATGAGAAGAGCATGTGAAAAATATCCAATAAGTTAGTTTGTTTCATTTGAAAAACTCTCTCCAACCTTTAAACACTTTGTCTTGACTATCTCCATCATTACTTCATCAGAGAAAATAATAGAAGCTTTAAGAGATTCAAAATGGAGACAATAGGATAATACATCACGTAATACATGAGAGCTTATATCTCTGTCAGAAGGTAAGATACCAGTTGGATGCAAGTGGATATATGCAGTAAAATATAAATTATATGGAAGCATAGAAAAATTCAAGGTTCAATTTATGGTAAAGGATTTTATCCAAACTTATAAAGTATACTATTTTGATGCTCTCTCACTAATGACAAAATTAAATTCTGTGAGGATTGTCTTTAGCAGTGAATATAAGTTGGAATATCGTTCAAATGGATATGAAAAATACATTCTTTTATAAGGATCTCAAGAAGGAGTTATATATGAAACAATCACCAAGTTTTAATCATATCAGTGGACAATCATTGGTTTGCAAGCTGAAGAGGCTATTATATGATCTTAAGCAATTCTCCAGAGTATGATTTGACAAGTTTAGTATAGTTTTAATTAGTCATTGGTTTCATAGAATCCAATTATATTATTTAGTTTTTAATAAAGAATACCAGCGAGAGAAGACAATGCTTTTTGTATATGTAAATAACAATATCATAACATGTGATTACATAAAGGAAATTAAAGAGCTAAAGGTATTCTTGAAGACTCAATTTGAGGTAAAAGATTTGGGGAAGCTTCACTTTTTTTTTAGAATAAAAGTAACTTACTCATCTGAAGGGTTGGTGTTATCACAAAAAATTATACTTTTGACTTACTAACAAAGACGGTTTGTTGGGAGGAAAGAACACATACACTTTCATGGATCTAAACACAAAGTTGTGTTCATACGTGGGAGTTGAAATAGACAACCCAGAATAATATAAAAGACTTATTAAAAGCTCATATATCTAATTAGAATAAGTCTTGACATTGTACTTGTTGTTAGAAATGTCAATTAATTTATGCAATCCCCAAAACAGCCACGTATGAAGGCAATATATAAAATCTTGAGATATCTCAAAAGAATTCCAAACTTAGCATTATATTGAAGGAAATAGAAAAAGATAGGTATATAATGTTACGCAGATGCAAACTAGGTTGGATTAACACTCGATAGGAAATCAACATTCGAATTTTGCACTTTTGTTGGGAAAATTTTGATTACATAAAAGAGGAAGAAGTAATTAGTGTTTATAGTGTTTATAAGGTTTAGTACAAAGGTAAAATACATGGCTATAGCTCAAGTAGTATGTGAAGTCCTCTGGTTACAATGATTTGTAAAGAAACTTGGTTATCCAACATAGGTAACAACCAAGGTTTTCTATGATAATCAATTAATACTAAACATTTCAAATAATATTGTGTTACATGAAAAAACAAAGTATATTGAACTTGACCTTCACTTCATCAAGGAAAAAATACTAAAGAGGTAAGTGGAGGTAGAATATACCTCAATAGGGAATTGGTTAGTATATGTACACACTAAAGTCTTGAGAAAAGAAGGCTTCTCAAAAAAATTTCCGACTAGGCATGCTGAACAATTATGCACAAACTTGGAGGTATCGAAAGAACTAAAAAAATAAAACTTAGAAATACCCATATGGGATTCAAGCTTTGTAAGAATGTTTTTTTACGTTGAAGTACCTTTGTATATTTATGAATCTTGGATTCATCACTACCCATTAAGAAGCACAAATTTAACTTGAAATCCAACTCATAAAAGAAAACCGACATAATGTAAAATAGGTCATTAGTAATGCCCGAAAAAGAGTTAGATTAGGACATGAGTCTCTCCTTTTTAAAGGAGAGATACTAGGGTTTGTAAGCAATTTTTCTCTCTCAAAATAAAGAACTCTTTTCTCTTTCTCTTTATCGTCATCGGGAAACCCTACTTTTTAGTCCATAAACCCTAGAAATTCAACAATTACATCATCTGCCAACTTTTGACCACTAATTGATTGATCTAGGATTTTAATGATCCTTTTTAAAATTGAGGATTTAGAGTTTAGGGTTTTTCATTATTTAAAAGTTTAAGAAGGGAAGAGCTGTACTTGCAATGGAAGCAGTAAAAATAAGTAACCACGTTTTAGTTTCTAAGTAATTAATGATAATGTAAATTGTCTTTTAGTTGATTTTTTAGTCTCCCATATGGGATTTCTAGGCTGTGATTAGTTGCACTTTCAAATTTACCCATTGTCTACAATCTAAACTGAAATTGTCTGTAATATGCACTCACCTGTTCTCTTTTGCTTTTGATCAAGTAAGATTACCCAATCATGTCTAACCAGCTGTTTCACTTGTCTACTAGGTATATTGAAGCTAGCAAAACACGACTTTACCACACAAAGAATGACTCAGCTGCTTGTATAGCAAAAAGTGTCCTCCTTTATGTCTTCGAGAACATATTGAAGTTGCTGCATCCTTTTATGCCATTTGTAACGGAAGAAATATGGCAGGTATTGCTCCTGAGATGGGATCTACTAGCCTTTTTTTCCTTATTCATATTTGTTTTTTGAGTCTTTTGTTTTCCATACCATTGCAGCCATAAGCATATTGTAAGTTATACTTTTTTGGGGGTAAAAGTGACCTTAACAACAAACTATAATATGTCTTTTACAAACCCCACAATTTCTCTTGGAGAACTACCCCACTAACAGTTTCTACCATCAACTGCAATTCTTAGTGGCATTTCATTACTCGTGGCAGATCCAGTTCAAAGAGAGTTCATTTCTGCATTATGATTCTAAATTCAAGAGTCTGCTTTTCAAAGATCATAAATGACTTCAGCTGTTCCCTGAACCATTCTTTCAAAGAATTATGATTTATAATAAAAAAAAACACGCTTTTCTAATTTTAATAATTGTTGTAGCCTTGTAGGGCTTGCTGCATTTTCTGATTGGAATGTTTTGACCCTAGAAGTTGAATTTGTAAGTTTCGTTCTTTTCTGGATCCTATTCAAAATGATTTGTTTGTCTTGTGTGCCTTTCTAGATCCTTCCTATGGATATTCTGTCTAAGATTTCAATGTAATTTATTGAGATGCTACCTTTTGGTCACCATTCAGGCGCTTCCATATCGGACTGAAGCTCTCATTGTGTCTCATTGGCCCAAGACTTCACTACCAAGGGATCACAAGTCCATGAAAAGATTTGAAAATTTACAATCATTGGTAAGTTTTTGAAGTCTGATAGAACTCATTCTTCTCTTGAGACTATTTTTGGCTGCTTTAGTTGTCTACCCCCATTAAGACCATATGTGGTTTGCCTAGACTAAAGCCATCCGGAATGCACGGGCTGAATATTCTGTTGAACCAGCCAAACGGATTTCTGCGTGGATTGTTGCTGGTGCTGATATCCTTGACTACATATCAGTGAGTATTTAGAGGATCCAGGATTACACTTTTGAGTAGGGTGAATAAAACTAATAAACCATATTGATTCTACAATTTTTTGAATTAAAACCGGATTTCGGTTCTTAAAAATCTTAGAACTAGAACTGTACCAGTTTGGGTTAAGAATCATATTTTCGGTTTCGGTTCTAAACCGGTTTTAAAGCAGTTCTAAAATCGATATACCGGTTTCGCAAACTATTAATTTTAAAATCTAAATTTTACATTATAATACTTTAAAAATTAAATATAATTTATGAAATAATATTTTTATGATATCTTTTAAAACTATAATTTTAGTGGAGATTAAAAAAATATTAAAAAAATATAAATATGGAAGTAAATGTTAATATATATGTAATGTATATATTATACACACACATATATAATATGTTTATATGCTTATTTAAAACTAGTACGGTTCCGGTTCACTGGTTTTTTGTGAAGTGTAGAATCCGAACCGGAATCGCTTTTGTGGTTCTACAAAAATTGAGAATCGAAATCATACTAATTTATTTTGAAAACCGATTTCTCGATACTGTTCTCAACCGGTATAGTATGGTATATTGGTTTTTGGGTTTTTTTGCTGACCCCTACTTTTGAGATAGATATTCTCCTTTGGTTGCAGCAACTAAGTTGGCAGTTAGTGTTTGCTCATTCTAAGATGCTCTACTTTATGGGTTGTGATTGATATCATCATGCATTCTGCAACAGAGAGAGAAGCAAGTATTGGCTTTATTGTCTAGGCTCGACCTGCAAAATGTTCATTTCGGAGAATCTCCTCCAGGTTCTTTTTTGTGGTGCTGAAATTCTTCTATAATATTTCTTCCATTATTGCATGTTCAGATGTATTGTGGGCTCTGCCACTGCTATTTCAGGTAGTGCAGAACAATGTGTCCACCTTGTGGTTGGGGAAGGCCTAGAGGTGTACCTTCCTCTTGCAGATATGGTGGATGTATCAGCAGAAGTTAAACGGCTTTCTAATCGTCTGTCCAAGATGCAGACAGAATATGATGCTCTTGTTTCTCGACTCAGTGCTCCTGGTGTATGGGTTGCATTTTTTGCTCTTGCAGTCATAAAACTCCACTAGCATTACATTGAACATAGGACATTTTTGTGTCTGTTCTACATTCTTAATCATCCTAATGAATGTGCCAAAACTACATATTGCATTTACTGAGGAATTTGTGCATGCATCACTATTATCACTATTGACGCTGAGCAAGTGTCTGGATTTATGTGTTTGTGTAAACCACGTATTCATCAAGTGAATAATGCACAGCCTTTGCACTGCAGTTTGTAGAGAAGGCACCTGAAGAAGTTGTTCGTGGAGTCCGTGAGAAGGCAACTGAAGCAAAGGAGAAGATAACTCTGACTAAAAACCGTCTTGTCTTCCTTCAGTCAACAGCCTCGACATCTGGCTAATTACATTTTTGTGCTATCTGGTTTGCCTTTGCTGTTCAAGCGTTTGGTGGGTTTAACAGATTGCATCTGATATTTGGAAGGAGCCATTAATCATTTGTGAGTTGACTGCAGCCTTCAGAACAACTTGTTTAGATTGAATTTAAAGCCTAAAAGGTCAGTGATCCATTACTGTTATATTTTCTTCTTTTTTGAGTTTCCTAGCCAATCTGTGCCTAGTGTGCTCTGCATAACAATGTGAGGAAGAATCCTTGGAGATCAGAAGGATCTGGGGCCTGTTGGTAAGATTGGAGCGAGTTCTGGGTAGAATGAACTGCGGGATGGTTTAAATTTGAATTCTTTCAATTTGTCAGTGTGATTTTGACAGCATTAGCCTGCCAGTGTTTTAGGAAATTTTGATTCATCCTAAGTCACATTTTGTATGCTCCTTTAGAAAATGACGGCCTCAGTATTATTCAATGGCAAACAGGAAGAGAGTGGTTGCGTGCAAAATTTGGATAAAGGAGGTGGCTTTGTACAAATACTCTGTTTTGTTGGAGATAAATACTCGAAACATTGGTGAGCATTTTTTTAAAGAAATTATTTATTCGTTTATTTTTTATCCTGTCCAGAAAATCGCTGACTGAATATTTGAGCGAGTCAAGCGGTAACAAATTCGCAGATAATGAGAAATTGGCAAAAAAAAGTCTGTTACACGCGAGACCTTAGTAAATACTTCAGAAACAGAAGTTGGTATCTAATTGACACCTGTCCAACAAGAGAGTCCTCTTGTATCCTGAGATCGGCTTAGATATATTCTATATTGACTACTATGTACCTATCACCATCGATTTATCAAAACCTGTCCATGAATCATAAGAGCGGCTTAATTATATTATTATTCATCATTAAGCGTCGTGCTATACTACTACTGAAGTATCAGGAGGATGCCTGTTCCGACGACCGAGGCGGCTCTGGCGGGGCTGAACAAGGGCGACGCAGCATGACACTATGACAGCTGACGGCCGCGACCCTGGTGGGCCTGCAAACCGTGCCGCGGCTTGTCATCCTCTGCTGGCCCATCGTGAAAAAGAAGTGGGCCGTCAAGTCCTTCAGGGCTCTTTACGCCTTCGCGGTGGGGCTTGTGGTGTAAATTAAGTAGGAGTATTAATTTAGCTCGCAGCTGACGAATAACTTGAACTCGGCATGGACTCTGTTCGACTCAGTAAAAAAACGAGTCCAGTTTGAGCCGACTGAGTCAAGTAATTTACAAAACAAGCAAAGTTCAAGTTGATCGGCTCGTTTGATTTCAGCTCGACGATTCGAGAACCAAAACCCTAGCACCTAGCTGGCTAGCTTCCCCGAGTCCCCGACTCGATCTCCTCCGCCTTCCAGCTCGAGAGCAACTCTAGAACCCTAGCTCCCCCCACCCGATAGGAGTTCATCAGAATAGTTCTCGTCGTAGGCAAGAGAGATGAGTTCATTCACCGCTGCTAGGTACTCCGCCGTCTCATCTTGCGGCATCTTGAATAGAAGCGAATCCGATGAATCCTGGCAAAGCAAGATTTGCTTGGAGGTGTCAAGGCGGATCTCCTCCTTTGAAGGTTCCCCGAATCCCTTCTCCCTCTTGCCATCATCATCCTCTTCGTCATCACCGGCGGTAGCGATGAACGAGAATAGGTTGGAGAGGCAATTATCGAAAGTCGGAGAGGATGCAGATCATGTCCTCATGCGACGTTCTTTGAGGTAGCTAGGCTCTTGACGAAATGCTGTGCTGCGGCGATGACCTTGTCCTGACCATCGACCTTGCCAGCCGCTGCCATGGCTGGAGGATCTAGAATGCCGGCGGGATCGATCGGGTCGATTGGAGATGCAATAGCTAGAGCTCGGAGAAGTACAGATCAAGGGTTAGGATTAGGATTCCAAGGATCATCGGAGAAACCCGTCTGCTTCGTCTCCATTCCCCTCGTCCTTGTCTTCTTCGTTTAAGGCTTTGAGCTTGCGAGCTCGAGCCAATTTTTTCTGGGGCCGAGTCGAGCGGAGCCGACACGGGGTCGGCTTGTTTACACTCCTAAGGTCGGGTGGGGCTTCAATCATGGTTTACAGTTTCGACTAAACCGAACTGAAATTCTATTTTGGGTTTCGATTAGGATTTACTGTACTCGTTAGTCTATTGTTACTCTCTTGTCTATCTCGCGCCCTCATCGACCTGATCCATATTTCTGCAAGATGAGGTCGGTCTTACACCGGGACCAGCGCTATTGTCAATTTGATTTCAACGTCCTTATCGGTTTCTGTCAGATACTGTTCACGTATATAATATTATTCACGTAATTATTCATTATTTTTAAAAAATTTTAAATATATTATAATTTTTAATTTGAAGTTAAAAAATAATTGAAATAAAGTTAAATTTTAGTCAAAATATAATTTTCATTATGGACCTTCGATATATGGTTATACTTTAGAACCGCTGCCACGAGATCGCGCAGAACTAATTGTTCTGTCTCATATGCCTATAAATGCTCGTCCGGATCATTTTGATACTGAATTTGTAATTCCACGCCCAGATGTTCCAAACTCAACTGATGATGATTATGATGATTAGTTGTATTATTTTAGAATTTATAAATTATATATGTGTGAAGTACATTGTAATGAAAAGTTAAATGTACTTAGGTTAATTTTTAACTTTTAATTATATTCATATTATTTATTGTATGTTTTTTAATACACTAATATATATTAAAAGTAGACTATATCAGTGATTAACTATCAAAATTAATATTAATTAACTAAAATGACATTTAATATTATGGTAAAATTTAGTATAAATTTATTCCTAATTTTTCAAATTTTTTCAAATTTTTTTCAATATTTTATCGTATTTTTAATTTGAAGTCAAAATCAAAATATAGTCAAACTCTGATCAACACCCAATTAATAATTTAAAAAAATCTTTCAGCTAAAACCGAAACGGCCGAAACTAAAATCGAAACGGCCGAAATGGCCAAAACATATCGATTTCGCTGGGTCTCGAAATCGAAACCGATACCAAGTTATAAAACCTTGGCTTGAACATGTCCTTGGGGCTGGACGTGCTGGTGTTTTTCCTGGACCAGAAGCAGCTCCTCGGCAGGGGCTTCGAGGGGGAGAACCCGGACGCGGCCCTGGCGTACTTCCAGTTCGTGTTCGCGGCCATCACGGTGATGTTGATCGCCGGGGCGCTGATTGGCAGGATGGACTTCAGGGTCTGGATGACCTTCGTACCGTTGTGGCTGACACTGTCCTATACCGTCGGCGCTTTCAGCGTCTGCTCCTCCCAAGAGCTTACTTGTTCGAAGCCGGAATCATCCGCTTTGCCCGCGGGCCACATCATTCACCTGTTCTCGGGGATGGCAGTGTCAGGATTCACAGCAGCATTATTGGGTATACTATACCTGTTATTTATTTATTTTATTTTATTCTCGGCAAGCACAGACAGCGGTTCCCTCCGAACAAACATCCTGCTGACCCTGGCGGGAGCGGGCCTGCTCTGGATGGACCGGGTTCAATCGCGGCGTAACCTATGCCGCCAACGTGATCTCCTCCATGGGTGTCCTCAAACACCCACGTCTGCACCGCCACCAGCCTGCTGGTCTGGCTGGCTCTCCCTCGACATGTTCTTCTTCAAGAAGCCCTCCGTCTTTGGCGCCGTCCAGGGCATGATCACCGGGCTAGTTTGCATCGCCCCGGTTGCAGGTATATAAATTATTTTCTTCATTTTAGTTATAAATTAATGATTGTTATCTGAATGAAATGAAATGAAAAGAAAAGATATGATATACTAATTATTTCACGTGGCTGGCTGGATGGATGGCATATCCAATAATGGGTCTCCTGTCCGATGATTCTCTGGCGGCCCATTGGACATTGGAATGTGGCAGCCTGGCGTCCCAGGCCGAACGTATTCGAAGGGCAATTAAGTCATCAGAGCGGAATTTTTATTTATTTATTTGAATCTGCACGAATAAAGATAAAAGCTGGTAACGGCTATGTTGAACTGTCAGGACTCGAGGCCTGATGATCGATTTGAAGGATAATTCCAAATTTCCAGTGGGACCACATCCCACATGCTTCAGGGTTGCATTTGAATTTTGTACTAAACATTTTTCCATCCCGCGAGCACGGCCTTGCTTAAGCGAGTAAAATGCATCCATCAAATCACGAGTCATATTTTATCTCGCCTAATTTTTTTTTTTCCACCTCAACCGGAAGAAGGAAAACATAAAAAATAAAAACTAATAAATCGCGATGCCAGTTCTTCCAACGGACACTACCCCAATTAGAGCAACCCACGATCTTAATTAATCCTCATTTTTCACTAATTTAATTAACAATTTTAAGTAATTATCTTCTGCTGCTCCCTTATAAACCGGTGGATGGACAGTGGACATTGGACACCTCCTCCCCTCTCCTCACACGCTCTCGTCGGCTCACGCCTTCCGGCTCTTCTTCAAACCCTCCGGGTCTCTCTCGTTCACTCTCCCTTCTCTCGGATCCGGTCCCGCCCGCGGCTGCTTTGTCTTTGGATTGGTGAGTCACTTCTCTCGGCCCTCAATTCTCTTCTTTCAGCTCCATGTTTCCTCTTCCCTTTCTTTTTTTTTTTTTTTTTTTTTTTCTGATTTTGATTTCAAGAACCTATCTTCTGCCCCTTTTCCTCCTTCTAGCTACCTTATTTGACTATGAATTAAGCAACGTGAAATGATTCGCTTTCTTTTCTGATCCGTCGGCGTTTTGAGGTTTCTGGTTCCATGCCTTCTTCTTTTTTGTTCCAAAGAGAGAGACAGAAAGAGAGAGAGAGAGAGATCATTTTGAATATTTGGCTTCTTTAGGGCTTATGAGGTCCTTGGGCTTCTGTCTACTCTATATTCAGTCCCAAGTTGTTTCACCCCCCTCCTTTTCGTTTCTCTCTCTTCGAGTTGTTTTGTTTTATTTTTTATTTTTCAAAATCTTCCTTTTACGGTGATGTTTTCCTACGGTTCATGTGTTTTGAGTTTTTCTACTTTATTCTAGCAAAGGAATGGCCGGCATTTAAAACGTCACATCTTTTGAATTCTACTTTCTCATCTGGAAATGTTTCTCCTTGTCTAATTTTTTTAGCTAATAGAATGATTCTGTTTTTCAATCCTACAAACTTGCTACCTGCTCTTCTAAATTAGGTATAATGTTCATATTTCTTAAATTGATTGACGTGTTGACAACCCGACTATGTTTAATTATCTATGCAATCTTACACGAATGACTCTGGATCCTTCATCAATCAACGACCTCAGCTGCTATAGTTGTCATACTTCCAGGATAATGGAATTTACTTTTCAAACCAACTTGAACAGTAGCTAAATCCTTTTTTTTCCCCCTCTTTACTTCCAGTTTAGTCTGATTTGGTGGCGTTGGTGTTGAACTCTTCTCTTATGTTCCCTTGTCACACCAACCGAAACTAAACCGTTGGCTGTTGTTACCATATGTTTGCTTCTGGCTTGAACAGATATTGTTTTCTTGAAAAATCCTTGTATTCGCTTTCTAACAGTTGTTTCTTGATTTTGCACTTCTGATCTCATATAGGAGGGTTATGGCTCGTAACTGTTTAGTTTCAAATTTTCTTTTCTTCTCATGCATTAAATCTCTTAATGCCTCACAATGCTAGGAGCAATCACCATTATTTTTCTTTTTTGCTGTAAACTGCTTGGGCATTGAAATGGTTTATCGTCCTCAGGTTAAGGAAAAAGTAAACGGCAACCAAGTATGGCTAAATTTCTAGCCCTGTTACTTGGTCTTCTGCTCCTATTGTGCTTGGCATTAACAGGAGGAGCAGAGTATATAAAATACAAAGATCCTAAGCAACCGGTGAATGCTCGAGTTAAAGATTTACTGGGTCGCATGACTCTTGCTGAAAAGATTGGTCAGATGACACAAATTGAGCGGAAGGTGGCATCATCTGATGTCATGAAAAACTACTTCATAGGTAAACATTCGCAACTTGTGTGTTTTTTTTCCAATGCTAGAAGTTCTCTGAACACTTGATTGACAGAAGGTGGAAGGTGTAATTCAGGTAGCTTGTTAAGTGGTGGGGGGAGCGTACCTAGACCTCAGGCCTCTGCTAAGGACTGGGTGAATATGATAAATGAATTCCAGAAGGGCTCTCTAGCAACCCGCTTGGGAATTCCAATGATCTACGGGATTGACGCTGTTCATGGCCATAATAATGTATATGGTGCAACCATATTCCCTCACAATATTGGGCTTGGAGCGACTAGGTATACACAACCTTACTTTGTTTGGCCCGTAATATTGTTCTCTTCGTTTACTTGTCCTCTCATTGGTACACCTGATGCTGCTTGTGTAAAGATCATGAAGTTCTAATTCTGCTGTTATATAAATTTCTTTCTGCATAAACTTTTTTCTGTGATATTCCATTTAACTTTTTTTTTTATTTTGATGATTTGTTTGCCATTGAACATCTACGTAAAACATATCAGTATTGTGGATATTCAGCGCTGGAATTATATCCTGTTTCTGTTTATTTTAATTTGATCAGAAGCTGCTTTTCTTTTAATGTGTAAACATCAACTCTTGCTGTTTACTTTCTTTAATAAAATTGTTGTTGCCTACAGTAAATCTAATTTTTAACTGTTCCTGGATTTAAGATGCTGTCTTTCTACTTACTTAATCATAGGTTGTAGCCTGCTCCCTATAGCAAACAATGGCTGATTAGAAGTACAGAAATAAACTATAGTCTTCACTGTATATATTGAACTCTGGCAGAATTGACATGAACACAATAGAGATGATTTGTGTGCTCAACTTGATATACTGGGGCTTTAGATTAACTGGTTTATCCTTCTAACTTGTTTCCTTGGCAGGGATCCTGATCTTGTGAAGAGGATTGGTGTAGCAACAGCCCTTGAAGTCAGGGCAACAGGCATTCCTTACGCTTTTGCTCCATGTATCGCGGTAAAAAAGTTGCAACCTACAAGCAATTTGAATGATCAATACATATTGTAGTTCTAATCCTGGAGTTCGTCAAATTGTGCGTCAGTACACATTGAGTAATTGATTTCTTTGAGCTGATTCAGGTTTGCAGAGATCCTAGGTGGGGAAGATGCTATGAGAGCTACAGTGAAGACCACAAGATTGTTCAAGCTATGACAGAGATTATTCCTGGATTGCAGGGAGACGTCCCTGCAAACTATAGCAAGGCTTTTCCTTATGTGTCTGGAAAGTAAGAGTTCATCAGTATTCTTTTTTTGCATTCTTTAGTCAAAATCCTCATTGATAATCTTGGGCAAGAGACTTTTTCTTGCCATATTAAGCCATTATTTGATTTTGGTATGCTGCGAGGGAACATAACCTTTGGATGCATGCACAGGAACAATGTTGCAGCATGTGCCAAGCACTTTGTTGGGGATGGAGGGACACAGAAAGGAATTGATGAGAACAATACCATCATTGATCACCATAGACTCTTAAGCATACACATGCCTGGTTACTACAATGCCATCATCAAGGGTGTATCCACCGTCATGGTCTCTTATTCCAGTTGGAATGGGCAAAAAATGCATGCCAACCATGATCTTGTCACTGGCTTTCTGAAGAACAAACTTCATTTCAAGGTTATTGTGCACTGAATGAACATTTAGAGATGTCTTTCTCTTTTTTTGCTCGGTGCTGTTCCCAAGTTGTTCCCTAGTTATTTTTGCATGACTGCAATTCACCACTCATTAACTTGTCTTTTCCAATTAAACCTCCAGGGTTTTGTGATCTCAGATTGGGAAGGTATTGATAGGATAACAAGCCCCCCAGGAGCAAATTACACTTACTCTGTCCAAGCTGGAGTTGGTGCGGGTATTGATATGGTCAGTATATCCTGCTCTTGGGGATGCTTAGCATTTGTATTTTCTGGAATCAAATGATAACCAAGTGCCAACTGCATAAGATATTCAATGCTTTGCTCCGAATCCTAACCTTTGAAATCTTTTGCAGTTGCTTTCAGATTTAATGACATCTCTGGGAGTTCTTGCATTTGGTTGTTCAGATCTCATACAACAAATGAGCTCTGTTTTGCAAGAAAATGACACCTTAGCATTCTGATCCAGAATTTCTTTTCCTCCACATTTCTAATATTGTACTTTATATGGTACTGCATTGCAGGTTATGGTTCCTAATAACTATGAGGAATTCATTAGTGACCTGACATCTCTTGTCAATAACAATGTCATCCCCGTTGGTAGAATAGATGATGCTGTAAGCAGGATCCTGCGTGTAAAAATCATCATGGGTCTTTTTGAGAATCCTTTGGCTGATTTAAGCTTGGTAGATCAACTTGGAAAGAAGGTTGGCAAGCTGTTCTTGTTGTAGAATAGTTTCATTCATGATTTTTGTTCTTGATGTAGTGACATGTTACTCGTTGGGTTAAAAACAGGAGCACCGGGAATTGGCAAGAGAAGCTGTGAGGAAATCACTTGTGTTGTTGAAAAATGGAAAAACGGGCAACAAGGCACTGCTGCCTCTCTCTAAGAAGGCATCCAAGATCCTCGTTGCAGGGAGCCATGCTGATAACCTGGGCTATCAGTGTGGTGGCTGGACTATTGAGTGGCAAGGAGCCAGCGGCAACATCACTATAGGTCGGTATATGCAATGCATTCTGATCCAACCATCGTACTTGAATATTTCTTCATGCATGCCCAGGCGTTTGATGGATTTCTATATAGTTTATTATTCACTGTCCGGCCAGCTAACTGGTACCATATGAATATATATATACTGCATACGTCTTTCACAGGCACCACTATTCTTAATGCCATCAAAGCCACCGTCGACCCTGCAACGGCTGTTGTGTACTCGGAGAATCCAGATGCCGGCTTCATCAAGGCAAGCAACTTTTCCTATGCCATCGTCGTTGTTGGAGAAACCCCTTACACCGAAACTGAGGGAGACAGCGCCAACCTCACCATTCCAGATCCCGGTCCCAGGACCATCCAGACGGTTTGCGGCTCCGTCAAGTGCGTCGTGGTCATTGTCTCCGGCAGGCCCGTGGTGATTGAGCCGTACGTTTCATTCATCCATGGTCTCGTAGCGGCGTGGTTGCCAGGTTCGGAAGGGCAGGGCATCGCTGATGTGCTCTTTGGCGACTACGGTTTCACGGGGAAGCTCCCGCGCACTTGGTTCAAGTCGGTGGACCAGCTTCCTATGAACGTTGGAGATGTTCGTTATGATCCATTGTATCCATTTGGATTCGGCTTGACAACTTAACCAACAAAAATCTACAGTGTATACCAGTTGTGATTCCTTTGCATTTAAATTGTTTCTTGAAGTATATACGATGTACGATTGTTTTATATACATCTGTGTTTCAAAAAATCTCTCGATCCTTGATCTATGGATTCTAATTTTATCTTTTTGATGTGGGATCCACAAAAAAATGAGTTAAAAATTAAATTAAATAAAGTTACATATTTTTAGGGTCTGAATTAAAATTTTAAAATTTTTTCCTACAATTTTCATTCAAAATTTATCTTTTTGATGTAGGATCCACAAAAAAATGAGTTAAAAATTAAATTAAATAAAGTTACATATTTTTAGGGTCTGAATTAAAATTTTAAAAATTTTCCTACAATTTTCAAAATTTATTGCTTCTCTCCTAATAATAATTTACAAAAAGCCCTCCAAATATATTATAATTATAAATCAAAATTTTATAATTATAAATAAAAATCAAAATATTTATAAAGATATTCAATTATCAAATGACTTAAATAAATCAATTTAAATCCAAAATTTTAATCAGATTCAACCCCATAAATTTTATCTTTCTCTAATCAAGCAATCTCAAAATGAGATCTGATGTTGAGTATGCTATAAAATATTTCGACCCATTACGGAACACTCAAATGAGCATATATAAAAAATTTAGCTTCATCTATATTATCATTCATTATCATACAAATATCAATAAGACAGTCAAACTTGAGTCACTCATTATATTTTCAAACTGCTTGATCCGAATTGCACAATTAACTTATTTTTAAAAATAAATTAATAAACAATCTATAAGATCATAATACTAACAATCCCCCATTTAGCAATAGATCTATTTATTTATACACATATAGGTGAATATATACTGAAAATAATTTTTAAGAAATTAATTTTTATATGAAATCCCAATTGTGTAATTCAGAGACAATAGACCATACTACTCTTCATCAACGGTTTCTATATATACCCAATCATATATGAATATATATTAATAATATATCAACCGTTTTCATGTCAAAAAAAGTAAATTACTATATCAGTTGAGTTAAATAATATCAAATATAAATATAAACAATGTGCTCATAGAATAAGGTATATAATAAAATATAACAATAGTGAGAATTTTTATACCTTTTCCACTGACAGTTTACTTGTTTCATGCTTCTTTTAAAAATACATCACTTAGATGCATAATTTTTATTGATGACATCTTACAAGTATTGAGTACATCATCTAAGTGAGAGATATGAAAAAGATATGATGTCTAGTCATACCTTCCCCTCAAACATTTAAGAAATCACCTACACATGATTACTAGGTTCTTATGTGGGTGGTCATTATCAACATTACTAGTAAATCACGACATTTTCAATTAAACTTATTTTTAAAAATAAATTAATAAATAATCTATAAGATCACAATACTAACAATCCCCCATTTAGCAAATAAATCTGTTTATTTATACATATATAGGTAGATGTATATTGAAAATAATTTTTTAAAAATTAATTTTTATATGAAATCCCAACTGTGCAAGTCAGAGACAATGAACCATGCTACTCTTCCTCAGCAGTTTCTATACATGTCTAATTATGGATGGATATATATTAATGATATATCAACCATTTTCATGTCAAAATAAGTAGAATACTACATCAATTGAGCTAAATAATATCAAATATAAACATAGACAATGTGCTCGTGAAATAAGATATATAATAAAATATAACAACAGTGAGAATTCTCATACTTTTTCCACATGACAGTTTACTTGTTCGTTTTCTTTTGAAAATATGTCACTTAGATGCATAATTTTTATTGAAGACATCTTACAAGTACTGAGCACATCATCTAAGTAAGAGGTATGAAACATATATAATAACTAATCATACCTTCCTCTCAAGTATTTAAGAAATCATCTACACATGATCACTAGATTCTCATGTGGGTGGTCATTACCAATATAACTAGTAAATTACAATATTTTCAGGACTTCAACTTCCAAATTAGAAGATTAAACGTAAAATGCATCAATAAAATCACTTCAAATGGAGAAAGTAATATTTTACTGATAAACAAATTATAAACAAATACAATGCATGCATAGTTAAAATATGATATCATCTTTGTAAATTATCCCCATACAATTGATATGCTCTTTCAATATTTTCAACGTAAAATCTTTAGTCATTGGATTAACCAAATTATCTACAAAGAAGATCCATGAAATAATAATATCCTTTTTTTGAACTTTTTCACGAACATAATGAAATTATAACTAAATATGCTTTGTCTTGGAATAACATCTGGTATCTTTAGTGAGAGATATACTTGTATCATTATCACAACCTATCTATATTGGCCTGCCAACATAATCAACTACTTGGAGGTCAGAGAAAAAAATATTTCAATCACATAGCATGTTTACTGACCTCATAACAAGCTATATACTTTACTTCTATAATTGATAAAGTAGTAGTAGTCTACTTCATACTACGCCAAGAAACAACCTCCTCTGTCAAAATGAACACATATCTAAATATTGACTTCAAACTGTCTTCATATCTTTTTCAATCAGAGCTATATATCCAAAAAATTTAATGATTTATAACCATCAAATAGTAGCACATAATTTTGGATTTTATCTAAATAATGGAAAATCTTTTTAACTGCTTTCCAATGAGTCAATCTTATGTTACTCTGATATCTGTTAAAAAGTCTCACAACAAAAGTAATATATAGATGTGTGCAGATCATCAAGTACATCAAACTACTAACGGTTAGAATATAGAAAAATTTCTGTATCTCGCGTTTTTCAATTTTATTTTGAGGACATTGCTAAATATTACGTTTATTATTTTTTATTATAAGTGAGTCTCCAGCTTTACAACTATCCATACCATATTTTTGAAGAATTTTAGTAATACATATCTTCTGAGAAAGCCTAAGCAATCGACGCTCTCTATCTTTGTATATTTTAATGCCCAAGATATATAAAGTATTATCAAGATTCTCCATCTCAAAAATTGTAGATAATATCCTTTTCAATCTCTCTAAGAAAATTCTGTTCATTACAAGCCAATAAAATATCATTAATATTTAAACTTTACCTCTACTGACTTTCAGATATACACAAACTATCAATCATATTCTCTCGAAAGCCAAATTTTATGATTGTCTCATAAAATTTGAAATACCACTGTCGAGATGTTTATTTTAAACCATAAATAGATTTATATAGTTTACAGACTTTTATTTCATTATCTTTCCTGATAAACCTTTATAATTGAATTATATAAATTTCTTCTTCAAAAATTTTATTTAAAAATATTATTTTAACATCCATCTAAATGAGTTCATAATCATAATATGCAACCAATACCATAAAGATTTTTAATTAATCTTTTCTAGAGACTAGATAAAAGTCTCATCATAATGAATCCCTTCTCTTTGAATGTAACTTTTAGTAACTAAACTCGTTTTATACTTGTCAACTTCACCATTAGCTTTTAATTTAGTCTTATATAGCCATTTATAGTCAATTGGTCTATAGTTTTCAAGAGCTTGCACCAAATACTAAACCTCAATTTTTTGCATTAAGTCGATTTCTTTAATTATTGCATTCAACTAAAATCTTGTATTTTTACTGTTTATGGTCTCTGAAAAATTCATTATATCATCATTCTATGTGATTGATGACATAGGTATCTCATCTAAATTGTCTGAACTTTGAATATATAGATCTCCAGTTTCTTCTAGGTATGTAATGTAATCAACTAATATAACTGATTTACAAATTCTTTTGAGTATTTCATCTAAGTAACTTAGCATAGTCATTGATGCTTTATCTTATTTAGCTCTATTTGACTCATCCTCAAATTTAATTATTTTCCTCTTATTTCCTGTGATAGATGTGTCATGTTCAATAAATTTGACATCTTTATTTTCAAATATAACACCCTGAACAGGATTATACAACCCGTAACCTTTAGATCTTTATAGAAAACCAACGAATATACGACTCAAACTTCAAGCTATAGTTTTTGTCATACTAGGTTTAGCAATTTTAACTTCTGTATCACAACTTTAGATTCTAAGATGATGCAATCTTAACAAGTTCAACTTAATAGTCTTCCTTCTTTTATCTTCTGAGACACACTGACTTAGCAATTTATCCATTATCCAACGATGATTTTGTGTATTATAATTAATAATAAAATTCTCAAAGAATGCATGTAGCGAGTCCAGTATGCAGTATATGATATATTCATCATCAAGATTCAAATTCAAACTTTTCAACTTATGTGTAATTGAAAATAATGTTAAGATATGCTCTCAAACATTCTCATACTCAGCTAATTTTATATTGTGGAGCTTGCGAGTAAAAGACAATATTTTGACTTTAGACGACCCAATAAACCTATCATGAATACTTTGAAGTAATTCTTTGGCAAAATAAATATTTGGCAGATTGACATGAATTATTTCAGAAATTATTCTTTTAATTATCAGTTTCATTAATTTATCTATTCTGTGTTATTTTTCAAACTGACTAGACCCAATAAGCGATTCAGGAGTATCAACATAATATTAAAATATTGAAATACCAAATAAGCTTTTCGTTCATTTCTCTAAGTTGAGTAATTTGATTTATTTAATATCTTGACCTTGAAGATTTAACTATTAGATTTCATAGTACAAAATTTTAACAATGGATAGCTCAAATATACAATAAATACATTTTAATAATAAATAATCAATTATTTTATTGATTCAAATGGGGATTATCATTGTGATCTTGTATTAGTTTTTTTGGAAGATTAACACAAACCACAATATCTCACAAATCACTAGCAAAACCAAAAAGAGATTAAATTATGATATTGTAGTACCTTCTTTGGGATAATAATACAAATCACGAGGTCCCACCAATAAAGTTTATAATAATCATAATAAATAATAAAAATCCACTTTAACTTTTTTTATTATCATAAATAAATTTCTAAAATATTATATATTTATTTTTTCTCTACACCAACTCAACTTTTTGGTCAAATTGATTATAATTAAAAAATAAATACATAATAATAATATTTATAAATTAAAATAATCTAAAAAAATTTTGGGGAATATTTGACTATTTTAACTCATAAATATACCCACGACTAAATAGTAATGAAAATTTATTTTCATTAATTTAAATAATCATTAGCTTAATTAAATTCAAATAGCAAATTGCATTGAATTGTAATTTACATTAAAGCCCTTTCAAAATCTCTATTTACAAAAAATTTCAAAAGTCAACCAATTCAAAAAAAATCCCCTACAAATCAAAATTTTGAAATTCAATCTCAAATTTTCCTCCACCATTAGAGTCATTGATACCAATAGACCATTCAAAATAATTTTGAGTCAAAACTTGAGACAAAAAGTAGATTTTTCTTAAATTAGATTTCAATAAATTTAAAAAAAAAATAAATTTTAACTCAATTTCTAACGGACCAATCATCAAAAGTTAGCTTTAATACTAATTGCGGACACTAATATTATCTTTTGATATAAGACTCCTGAGAAAAACAAGTTTAAAAACTGAATTAAATGAATTTACATACCTTACGCCCTGAAACGAAATTATGAAATTTTTTATTGTAATTTTCAACTGATTCACTTTAAATCTTTATTAATTTTTGATGAGAATGAGTTGAAGAGGAAGAAAAATTTCAAATCAAAATTTTATTGCTTTTCGAACAACGCAAAAATGAAATAAACAGAGAATTCTCAATTTTTTATTTTTTGGCAATCGTAATCAACTTAGTGGGAATAGAATTTGACTTTTTATAAAAAAAGTCCTCCAAGTATATTATAATTACAAATCAAAGTTTTGTAATTATAAATAATGTCAAATATTTTTAAAAAATCTAATTACCAAATAACTTAAATAAATTAATTTGAATTCAGATTTTTTAATCGGATTCAATCTTATAAATTTTATCTTTTTCTAATCAGGCAATCTTACAATAAGATCAGATACTGAGTATATTATAAAATATTCTTATCCGTCACGAAATATCTAAATGAACACACATATAAAATTTATTTCCGTCTATATTGTCATTCATTATTATATAAATATTAATTAGATAATTAAATTTAAGTCACTTATTATATTTTCAAATTATCTAAATCTAATTATACAATCAAATTTATTTTTAAAAATAAATTAATAAATAATCTATAAAATTATGAGATTAATATGATCGTCCTCAAGTGCTCATAGGCTAGTATTACTACAGGAAGAAGCCTAGTGGATGATGAATTGTCGATAATAAATTCCCACGAGCAACGGACCCTTCTATTTGCGCTTCTCGTGAAGTGGCTGTAAGAACATGTACGTGGCACTTAAATGTTTGTCCCTGTACTCTCCTCCCAAAGAACGAAGAAACAAATACGGGGATTGTTTTTGCAAATCCTCCAAAACCACTTTATTTTCAAACTAATTTTGGATTAAGAAAATGCTAAGCTTGAGCGGTCCTGTTTAGTCTGGTCCTATTTATACAAACCTCAGCTGGGAAGTATTTGCGTGGAACTCAAATTACATTGACGGTCGTTTATACATAAAAACATATTTATTGCAATCGGATCTTTCCGTTCCTTAACTAAAATTGCGATTACAGCAGTCGCATGATCTCAGTTTTAGGTACGTGCACATTACACGCTTCTCCGCCTTCCTTGCTCGTTCACAGTGAAATCCCTTGATTACCCCTTGTGGAAATAAAAGAGCCACGGTTTTGTGGCGTCGCTCGCCGTGGGCTCTCTTATTTTCTTGCCTTTTTCTTCTTCATTCTCTCGTGCGCCTCCGCATCCGCCTCCTCCGCTCGGATTCTTGTCCCCTGCCTCATCGGAACGTCCTCTCGCCGCCGCCCATCCATGACTATGATGACCCCGCCTCCTCTCGATGTACGCCTCCTCCCCCTCCCTCCCTGCCTCCATCCATTTCTATTGTTTTGTTCCAATTATTCCAAGCCGATTTTCGTCTGTCTCTTTCTCGATCTCCTCTCTTTGCATTTTCCGCCCCCCCCTTTCGATTTCCGTTCCTCTTGGTTTGCAGCTTTTCTACGGTTTCAGGTTGGCTTGGGTGGCATAGCAGTTTGGCCGCCCTCGCTGGTTATTGCCATCGGAATTACTTTCTATAACTCGGGATGGATTGGGATTCCGCTGGATCTGAGTTCTGATGCGTGATTTGCTTTTTTTTTTTTTTTTCTCTCTCTCTGTTTTTTTTTAATTGCAGCAGCAGGAGGATGATGAGATGCTTGTACCGCACACTGAATTTGCCCAAGGTCCCCAGCCCATGGAAGGTGCGCTCCAACTTCGGTCTCCCTAGGGTTCTCTTTCTGCCACTTCGAATTGCTCCGTGGATTGGAGCCTTTGCGGGGGTAGCCCGCTTCCATATGGTCTTGAATGCATTGGGTTTTTTAATCCCGTTGTGGGGGTTGTTGTTGTTGTTTCCATTATTAGGGACGCAAACAGGATCCGCTAGCACCGTGGAGAATCAGCAAGTGGAAGACCCTTCAACGTCCAGATTTACATGGGAGATTGAGAATTTCTCCAGATTGAATGTTAAGAAGCACTTCTCTGAGGTTTTCTTCGTCGGCAGCTATAAATGGTATCCGGATCTTATCTCCGTCCTCAAGCTCACTGCCTTTTATGTTTTTAGTGCTGCTAGGAATGATTCGGCAGAAGCTAATCCATTTCTTTCTGGTAGGAGGATCCTTATATTCCCCAAGGGGAACAACGTAGATCATTTGTCAATGTACCTGGATGTTGCTGATTGGGCAACCCTGCCATTTGAGTGGAGCAGATATGCACAATTTAGCTTGTCTGTGATTAATCAAATTCATAACAAATTTACAATAAGAAAAGGTGTTTGTTTGCTAATCCCATTCATACTATATATACTACTGATGCTCGAATTTACTGAATTCAGTTTGCTTTTCATTCTATGTTTGTCAATTACCATTATGGTTTTAATTACTTTTCAGCTTAAAAACAAGGTTTTGATAACTTCGTGTTATCTATAGGAAATATTTCCTACATTATGGTTTTAATAACTTTTCAGCTTAAAAACAAGGTTTTGATAACTTCGTGTTATCTATAGGAAATATTTCCCAACAGTTGGTGATGTGTGCCGGTTCACTTAGTGGCCAACCAATGTGATTGTTCTTGGACATGTACCTTAAAATCTAAGTTATGTTTCTGGCTGTTTCTTATCTTAATTAACCTTGTGTTCATTTGTGTGCAACGTGTGAATACTTAAATGCATTTTAATAGAAATGTTTTCCCATAGCTATCTGACTAATTAGAAGAAAGCATTTGGTCTCCGCTTAACTTGCACTTTTGTTGGTCCTAATTTGGGATGTCTGCACCCCTCCTTTGTTCATATGGAAATCAGAGGTTTCTTGGTTGCACCTGCCTATTGAGAAATTATGAAGCATGTGGTGCCAACATTTTTAACTATTTGGAGCAACATTTTGTTGTGAGGCAGTCTATCTGATCCTTGTTGCGGCCTTAATCTGGTTTTTGTTATGAGGCAGGCACAAGATTCTGTTGCTTCTGTGCTTCAGTTTTCTCGTTACACAACTTCTTACTGATTTTTTCCTTTTTCTTCTCAGAAACCCAACATCAATTCGATACACGGGGAAGTGATTGGGGTTTCACGTCATTCATGCCCCTCAGTGAACTCTATGACCCTAGTAGAGGATACCTTGTAAATGACACATGTATTGTCGAAGCTGAGGTTGCTGTCCACAGGGTGATAGATTACTGGTCTTATGACTCAAAAAAGGAAACAGGATATGTTGGTCTTAAGAATCAGGGAGCTACGTGTTACATGAACTCTCTCCTCCAGACTCTCTTCCATATTCCTTACTTCAGAAAAGTATGCACAAACTCGATACCGCCTTTGTTAAATGACTTCTATCTCCTGCTGAATTTTTTTTTGTTGTTGCTCTAGGCTGTGTACCATATGCCTACAACTGAGAATGATATGCCATCTGGAAGCATTCCTCTGGCCCTACAAAGCTTGTTTTATAAGCTTCAGTACAGTGATAATAGTGTTGCTACAAAAGAGTTGACCAAATCTTTTGGTTGGGATGTATATGATTCATTCATGCAGCATGATGTGCAAGAACTTAACAGGGTTCTTTGCGAGAAGTTAGAGGATAAGATGAAGGTTTGGCATTTTAGAGCTGTCGTTTCTCATCTTAATGTTGTCAATTTAGATATGACTTGCATATCTTTCATGTTCTCTCAGGGAACTGTCGTGGAGGGCACAATACAGCAGTTATTTGAAGGCCACCATATGAATTACATAGAATGTACTAATGTGGAGTATAAGTCTAATAGAAAAGAGTCATTTTACGGTAAGCCATGAAAGAATGTCATTACAGTTTTTTCACTTTGTTTTGTGCCATACAAGGTCTATCAACTTTTTTGCTCAATGCTTGCTTGTGTTCTGCAGATCTTCAGCTTGATGTAAAAGGGTGCTTAGATGTTTATGCTTCTTTTGATAAGTATGTTGAAGTTGAGCGACTTGAAGGAGACAACAAATACCATGCAGAGCAATATGGTCTTCAGGTTTGTTTGTTTACCCCATTTCTTTAAATTGGAAGAAGAGATAAAGTACTTTTGTGGCAGGTTTTTGCATATAGTCATATGCCTCTGCTCCTTTGTGGAAAATCAGTTTGGAATGCCTACCTTCTCGGTGATCACCTGAATACTTTGAAGACTTGTTCCATGGCTCTGATTATTCTAGATTGCTTCTTTCCATCAGTAAAGCTAGTGTATCAGACTTGCAGTTGGCCCTGTTAATATCTTTTACTCAATAGGTGAAACATCAGTTTTAAACCTTTGTTTGAAGTTTTCATACCTGAGCTATTTCATAATTTTCACCACATTTAGGACTTCCAGATACTAGCTTTCTACTTGCTGACATGTATCACTAACCATAGTCTAGTTTCCTATAACAACTTGGTGCATGGTGCTCATCTGTGAGATTGTTTGCAGTTGGATAAGAAAATGCTAAGACCAAGAACATTTTATTCTTTGTTCAGTGTCCATTTACATATGCATGGTTCATGTTTTTGCAGGATGCCAAGAAAGGTGTTCTTTTCATTGACTTCCCACCTGTTTTGCAACTTCAACTGAAACGTTTTGAGTATGATTTCATGCGGGATACTATGGTAAAGGTTGGTATGCAGAAAAGCTCTGTTTTTTCTCTTGGTGCCTAATAAATGATGATTTTGGCATGGTATTGGTTAGATATGGTGGCTGTTGTTGTCACCCAGTCAGTGTTCTTCTTAAGGAAACTGGTGGATCCAGTTTCTGCATACATAAGTGAACCTTTGAGAGTAACTTTTCATGTTGTCAGCTTGTCTTTTGCTTGTTGTAGTATGCAAAATTATGGGGCTAGTTAGCTGTATTTTGAGTAAAAACACACTTTCCCTTTTTTATCATTGGCTATATTCTACATACTTATATAGCTTTTCCTCGTGAACTTTTTTGACTGCTGGATTTACCAAAATTTTCAATACTGGAAGCACAGATAAATGATCGCTATGAGTTCCCCCTGCAATTAGACCTTGACAGAGAGGATGGCAAATATCTTTCTCCAGATGCAGATCGAAGGGTTCGCAACTTGTATACTCTTCATAGGTACATAATATTTATGAATGCTGTGTTACAAGGTGGTGATTGAAAACTGTGCAGCTGTTGGACCTTCCATATTTCGTGTGCTATGGTGGATTGTATGCCGATATTTTTAACACTTAATGGTTTTATAAAAAGCACTAGCAAACAGCAAGTTTTTATTCTATCTGGTGAACTTAGCTTAAAATGGAAGGCTCTTTTGGTACTATATTATTCCCAATATTTGCACATATTCTTTGTCATCAACTTTTTGTTCATATTCAGTAAGCACCATAACTAGTTTGTGGGAAGTGCTTGTTTGTTGACTTTTTTTGGTGCTTTTGCATGCAGTGTCCTTGTCCACAGTGGTGGAGTGCATGGTGGCCATTATTATGCTTTCATTCGACCAACTCTATCTGATCAGTGGTAGGGAACTAAGTGCTATGCTTCAAATGAAATTTCTGTTTTTGGAAAAGTTACACTATCATCATTGCTGAAACCAAGCATTTTATTTTGAATATGACTTATTTCTGACCTTTAAAGTGCATTATTGGATAAATGGACTTTCTTTATCAGGTGAATTGGAACTAAAGGTTTAGTGTCATGTTACCAATTGATTTCCATGGGGGTGCATTTCTAATTTCTTCATCTAGTTCCGGAAACATTTTCACACACTGTCCTATCTTAAGCCCAATGCAACTCTTTTACCTTCACTGAGGGCATGTTTGGTTCAAAAATGTGCTGTAGCTTTTCAAAAGAATGTCCTAGGAACTCATAAAACTAGTGGAACTTTTAGCTATTGCTGTTTGGTTCGTCCTTCTATAAAACTGTAGAATCTAGTACAACCACTTCATAATGCTAAAAGTTTAGGTGTCTTAACCCAATTGTTTTGCCATCCAAGTCAAGAGATCTCCAAAAATGCGTATTCAAGAAATTTAGTTGATTGATAAATTTAGTCAGGCCTGTATCATAAATAGTTTCATGACAAATTGGCAACCTTGAAACCCATAGGGTTTGAGCCTGTCTGCACCTTTCTACAAATCTTAAGTAACTCATGGAATATTTTGGGACATATTTTGCCCAGCCAAACACACTAACTAGATTAGTCCTAATCAATGATTCAATCCAGTGGCTTAATTTTTTTAGAACATCTCAATTGAAACAACCATTCAAGAAGAATACATAATCATTTGTTTCCAGCCAACCAGTGTTGAAAGATTTCTGGTGTGCGGTAGTATGAAATTTGTGAATTAATGCTCCTGCAGTGTGGTTGAAGGTGATCGAGGAATTTGATAGAGCTCTCATGTTCAGGTATAAATTTGAAGATGAACGTGTAACTAAAGAAGATACAAAAAGAGCATTGAACGAACAGTATGGTGGTGAAGAAGAGGTGATACTCTACACTCCAACCTACCCTACCCTCGCTCCCTCTCTTCTCTCATGTTCTACTTGTGTTTTTATAGCCTTTTTTGGTTTAATGTTTTTTTATATGCCTTTTTTTTTCCCTACATTTATAAGCAGCTGCCTCAGGCAAACCCTGGATTCAATAAAGCTCCATTTAAGTTTACAAAGTATTCAAATGCATACATGCTTGTGTATATCCGGGAAATTGACAAGGAGAAAGTAATTTGCAATGTGGATGAGAAAGACATTGCTGAACATCTAAGAGTAAGATACTTTGTTTGGTGTTATTGTGCTGTGATTCTTTTGAATATCAGAAGGGCATGAGCATTGGTCTCAGATTATTTTTTCTCAGATAAGATTAAAGAAAGAACAAGAAGAGAGAGAGCACAAGAAAAAGGAAAAGGCTGAGGCGGACCTTTACACAATTATAAAGGTAATCCATTTGATTGTTTGTTTGTTTTGATCAAACAAACAGAAGAATTACTTATCTATGGAATTACCTTATTTGATGCATCCAGATTGCTCGGACTGAAGATTTGGCAGAACAGATAGGGAGGGATATATATTTTGACCTTGTTGACCATGATAAAGTTCACAGCTTTCGTATTCAGAAACAGTTGCCTTTCACACTACTTAAGGTAATGGTTTTTGTACTTGGTGTGGTTTAAATTAGCAAGTTACATCTTTATTCAGTAAAATTTGTGCAGGCAGCTTGTATTGGTATTCTCTTAGGAAGTCTAGGGATTAAATCTGTTGTCCTGCATGGTCATTTTTTGTGAAACAATGCCATTTGAATTCTCAGATCCAAATCCAGATACTCTGGAAGACTAGCCTAATATTTAATTTGATTATAGAAGTTACATAATTTGATTATCCAGTTCAAGATCCTATGTGAGAAAGGTATGGAAAATCACATCTGAATGTGCTGCAGTCCGAAATAATTATGGTCTGAACAGATCTTGTTGGATATGATTGTATTTTGCCCTGAATTTATCTTGTCCTCTTCAAAGTAAAAATATTGAACAGACTTTTTTAATATACAGTCAATATATCAGCATTTTTGCAGTTGTTGTGGTTACAGGTTCATTTCTGCAGGCAAATAGTTATAAACAATTGAACTTGTTTATTTATGTGAATCAAAATATCTGGGAACCCTTGCCTTTTTCTTTGTTTACAATTATTTTAAAGAGAGGCGTGATCTTAAGATATATTAGCGCTGTCCCAAGCCTCAATCGCTATCCAAACAAATTCTTAAGGTATAAGCATACTGGTGCAGTTTGTTACAATATTGTCGTGCTCTTTATCCTTATAATGCTTCTATAGTTGGTAACATGCTGGTTCTCAGTATTGAATGCATTTACACAGGAAGAGGTGGCAAAAGAATTTGGAATCCCTGTTCAATTCCAGCGTTTTTGGTTGTGGGCTAAGCGTCAAAATCATACATACCGTCCCTACTGGCCTTTAATTGCCCAAGAAGAAGCACAGTCTGTAAGTATATCTCACTTGGTTCTGTGTAATGTATGCTTAATTTGCGTAATTTAACTGATGGAGCACGTCTAGTTTTTCTTGTCTTATTTCTTTGGTTTCATTGAATGCCTTCTGAGCAGCAAAGCTTGTTTTTGTTAGACACAAGACCAGGTAGGTTAACTCAAGAATCTTTAGCAGAAAAATAACCAGTTTCTATCCAATAGTACTCTTGAATTAATTACTTAAGTATGTTGTTCTGTAAAATTTTGAGAATTATTTATCTCCTGGCATATTTATCTTACATATCCTTGCTGGCGATATAGTTCTCCCAAATATAGATTTTCCCTTACATTTTTTGCTATGTTTATTTGTTAGCTTTATTGCCTATCTGATGACGATATAGTTTTATCACTTCCTAAGCTTATTTTTCTTTTCCAGAAGAGGAGCACAAGTATCCAGAGGCCCTTAAATGAAGTGCAAATGGGCACAACTTGTAGTATCCCAGATACTGTAGCATGTTGTGCATTCTACTGCTACATATTTGCTTATTAATGAAGTATTATCATTAAATGGAAGAGACTATGATAGAAGCTATTCTCATCATCTTTTTTCACACAACATGGAGTGCAGATTTCCTATTAATTTGACTATGAATTAGCTGGAGGAATGTTCAGGAGAGTTTTCCAGTTTTGATAGTTTATTGTTGACTGGGAGATGGGATTAATATGTAATTGTTGAAAGAAAAGAGAACTCAAAATAATTTCTCATTGGCTTAAGTTTCGGATTCATCATAGTCCATAAAGCTAAAAACCCAATTAGTGAACCAAAATAATGTGAACGGATTGGATCTAGCTCGCGTAGGAGGTTATATAGACAAAAGACTAGTGTTTTATTATGTGCATGAGATCTCTGAGGTACGAAAATTTGATTTGTTTTCGTCATTGAACTCAAACCTAGATTCAAAACTCTGAAATCATAAAATTTAACATGATCTCAGAGCTATAAGCCCTAAGAAGCCAAGAGCAATATGAAGAATTAGAAGATGTTTGGAAGAGAAGACTATAAGCCATATAAAGAGACACATAAAGCTTGCAAATCACAACTACAAAATTAAAAGATATCCAAAATTATATCTCATGTGCTAGGTCAATAGAGATCTACCTCAAATCTCATAGGAAGCACAAATATTTAATATGACATCCACCAAAAGATCATATGAGGTTCAAATGTGACATATGTTCTTCTAAACAATATTGAATCAGAAATAAACTATGAATTGTTCCATTGTGAGAGTTTAAAAGCTATTTGGGAAAAACTCCGCAAAATATATGAGTAAAAATAATATATTTCTTGCGTTTTCAATTCGAGAACAAATACACAATTTGTGTTTAAGAGGGAAAAGACTTGAGTACATACTTCAATCACTTGATTGGTCTTGGAACAAGTTGGAATATTACATACTAGATAAGACAAAACAAAGAAAGAAGGATTAGAGGAGCAAAAAATTATAGTTTTTGAATGGATTAGAATCAAGTATGAATCATACAAAGCAAACTTCATTGTTTGAAGTGAGCTATCTCTATTAGAAGAAGTCTATGAGAGACTCTAAAGAGGCCCTTTCTACAAATCCTAAAAGTATAAAAAAAAATTCAACTATGATTTCACGAGGGGATGCAATGTATAACAAAGGTGAAATTACAATTAGAGGAAGAGGAAAACGAGGCTTTGGCTGGTAACAAGCAAACTAGTATGAGTAAGTAGTTTTCAGATATGACAATTTGCAGAGTTAGGATCAAGCAATAAATAGCTAGGAGATGTCTCTGATTCATAAGTGATAATTTATAAAAAGAATACGACCTACTGATCGAAGAAATCTCTAGATTATTGCTTGAGGAGCATCGGACATATAATAGTTCTTGGTTTCAATACTTGAATAAATTTATACCCACAAGATTTGTTACTCCAGTATGGAACAATTTCCCCAATAATTGGAAATGATGATATTCAATTATCTAGACTCAAATTCAATTTTTCAATGTTTCAAAATTTCATGTCAATCTTCTTTTAATCAGTCAGCTGAGTAAAAACTTAAACTACTCAATAACTTTTTACCTTACTTTTTAAGATCTTCACACATAGGGAAAGATTGGTGGGACTGTTGAGAATAAAAGATTGTACATTCTGAGAGATAAAACACCAAAATTCAAAGTATGGTTGGTTCAACAAGAGAAAGCTGTTAAGTGGCATTGCAAATTAGGTCACCCATCACATCATATTCTTAAATTATTGTTTTCAAGTGCTAGATTATTTAGGAATCAATTATATCAAGCATGTGAATATAGTAAACATCCGACATTAGAGTACTTGTCAAAATTAAATATTATAAGTGTTGTTATTTTTAATATTATTCATAATAATGTGTGGACTGTTAGAATATCATACTGAAATGGTCATAAATATTTTGTAACATTCATAATGATTACACAAGAATAAAATGATTGTATTTAACGAAGAGAAAATTAGAAGCATTTGAAACATTTAAAACATTTCATAGAGAAATCAATTCAACGCCTACATTAAAACTCTTAGATCAGATAATAGAAGGGAATATGTTAGAATTTTATGAATACTTGAAAGATAATGGTATTTTTTAAAAACTTTATGGACTTGTACATCTCAACAAAATGAAGTAGTTAAAAAAAATAGCACTTATTAAAGATGGCTAGAGCTATATTTTTTTAGAGAATGTACCATCACTTGTTTGAAATGATGTAATTTTCACTACATCATTTCTTTTCAATATAATTCTGACATTAAAACTAAATGATAGGAGTTCCTTTGAAATTCTCTATTCAAATGGGAATTTTTTTTTTGTTTTAAGAATATTTAAATGTTTATGCTTTATGCATAATAATAATTCATTTAGAGACAAGTTAAACCTAACAAGATATGTCTTTGCTGATGTAAAAGTTTATAAAAAACTAGTGTATAACACAAGTGAAAATCAAAAATATTTAGATAGTATAACAAGTGATCATAGCATAGAACAACATATAACATTACGTGTTTTTCTAGATGCTACACATGACATAATTGAGCCAAGTAATAACCAACAAAAGGAGTCATTAGGGTACACAATAAGGAAGAAGCAAAATCAGTCCATGATTTAAAATATCAACTAATTAAGATGACCTTGTAAAAGAGTCTACAGAACATTCATAGAGTGAGTAGAAAGATCAACTACTCACAGTTACAAAAATTTAACAAGAGCAAAATGAAACCAAATTGGCTAATTGCAATAATTTAATTTGTTCAAGTACTAATAATAGACTAGTTTTGCAAGACAATAGAAGAAGCATTTGCAAATGAGAGATGATGACGTAGTAACAAGCGTGGTAGACAAGAAAAATACCGTTAACTTCATTAAGAATTTCTTGAATTTACAGTAAAAAGAAAAAATTCACTAAAGTAGAATTTTATTGAGAATAATAGTGGTTCCCCCGTTAATAGGGCTGAAGGCCTATTTATACAAATACTAGAAGTCCTATTTAAGTAGGTTTCTGGCTTTTGAAGTCCTAAACTAAATACAACTTAACTTGAATTCATTAATTGGGTTGATAGAAATCCTAAATAAGTTAACCTACGAAAATAAAATCTTAAATAATGATTCAACGAAAATAAAATCTTAAATAATGATTCATTTTCTTCAAGTCCTAAACTGAATAAGATTCAGTTCAAAGTTAATCTTGGGATGATGGAATCTGTGAATTGATTCATACTAGAAGAAACTTATAACATCATAATGAAGAGAATTTCAACATTGGAAGTTACTAAGTTACATAAATTTTAAGTTAAATAAAATAATGAATCAGATCATTTGTTATACCCCCTTGACTTCTGAATTAGATTCTTTTGATATTTTTGAACTTTCTTTGAGTGTTCTACATCAGTGTCCCCTTTTTGTAAAGAACTCGTCCTTGAATTATTTTATTGTAACTTGCAATCCTCAGGTGCATGGTAGTCAAATAAATCTTAAATATTAAAAGTGTTTAAGATTTCCAAATCCTTCGGGAGGTCGATGATATAGACATTATCGTTTATCTTTCTTAGTATATTTAATGGCTCAATTTTCTTTTATTTCAGTTTGTTATAAGTTCCAACTGGAAACCGTTCTTTTCTCAAGTGCACTATCACCAGATCTCCTTCTTGAAACTCTTTTGAACACTTATAAATGTCCGCTTTAATTTTGTATTTGACATTGGATTTTTCTAATTTTTTCTTTATCTCATTATGCACTTCAATAATTCTCTTCACCATATTGGCTACAATTATGCTTGTTCCGGGTAATTTGGGCAACACCACCAAGTCTAGCGGGTGCTTTGGGGTTCTTCCATTAACAATTTCAAATGATGATTTTCCCATAAACCTGTTCTTGATATTATTGAAAACGAATTCAGCTTGTGCAAGTGCATAGTCTCACTACTTTAGTTTGTCTTTTGCAAGACACCGAATGATGTTTATAAGTATTTGATTCATTACTTCAATTTGTCCATCTATTTGAAAATGATAAGCACTGCTAAATTGTAGAGACGTATCAAATTACTTCCACAATATGTTCCAAAAGTGATTTAAAAATTGTGTCACCATCAGAAGTGATGGTTTTGGTATTCCATGTAGACTTACAATCTCCTAAAAGAATATATTAGCACCATTGTTGTATCTGTTGTCTTCTTATATGCAATGAAGTGTGTTATCTTGGAAAATTTGTTGACAACAACAAATACTAAATTTAAGACTCGTTTAGTCCTGGGGAGACCCAAAACAAAATCCATCAATAGATCCTCCCATGGGGAATTTGGCACAGGCAATGGGGTATAAAGGCCAGTGTTTTGAGAGTTTTCTTTAGTTGTTTGACATACGTAACACCTTTATACAAAACGACTGATATCTCTCTTAAGTTGTTGCCAATAGTAGCGCTATTCAACTAGTGCAATGCTCTTGTCACGCCTAAGATATCCTGCTAAGCCACTGTTATGCAATTCTTTCACTATCTTTTCTCTTAAAAAGTACCTTGAAATGAAAAGATGAGAACCCTTAAAGAGAAAACCTTCATAGAGATATAAATCACTTCTTTATCCTGCTTAGCACTTTCTAAACTTCTCTTTAAACTTTTCATCTTCAGCATACAATTTCTTCAAGTAATCAAACCTTTAACTTCGTTACTTATAGTTACCATCAAGGCTGTCCTGCGACTCAAACCATCCGCCACCTTATATTTTTGTCCAGATTTGTGCTTCAAAATATAGTTGTATTGTTGTAAAAATGATGACCATCAACCATGCATGCGATTCAAGTCCTTCTGGCTATCAATGAATTTCAAAACTTGATGGTCAGTATATAGAATGAACTTTCGTTGAATTAAATAATGTTTCCAATAACGAACTGCTTGTACAACCGCATAAAATTTCAGCTCATATGTTGATCACTTCTTTTGAGTTTCACTCAACTTTTTGTTATAGAAAACTACTAATCTTCTTTCTTGAGATAGAACGGCTCCAATGTATATGTACGAAACATCACAGTATATTTCGAATAATTTCTCAGAACTAGACAATGCCAAAATAGGTGCATTAGATAACTTCTCGTTAATCAACTCGAAGTATCTATTAGCTTCTTGAGTCTAGGAGAACTTGTTTTACTTCAAACACGCGGTTATTGGTGGCATAGTAGAGTTAAAGTTTTTGACAAACCTCCGATAGAATGTCGCCAGATTATGGAAGCTTCTAACTTCTGATATTCTTCTGGGTATCGGTCATTCTTTAATAGCTTTTACCTTTTCTTCATCAACATGAATGCTTCGGCATTTACCATGAATTCCAAGAACATCAAGTGGTCAGTTATAAAATGACATTTTTTTTGAGTTGATGTACAATTTCTCCTTTTTCAGCACAGTAAGTACTTCTACTAGATATTTTTTATATTCTTCTTCATTATGATTATACACCAGGATATCATCAAAGTAAATAATAACAAATTGACCAATGAAAGGTTTGAGTACTTGGTTCATCAATCGCATGAATGTACTTGGTGCATTTGAAAGTCCAAAAAGCGTAACAAACCAATCATAAAATCCTTTTGTTTTGAAAGCTATTTTTCATTCATCACCAGGTCTAATTCTGATTTGATAGTATCCACTTCTCAAATCTATCTTAGAGAACACTTTTAACCCTTCCAACATGTCCAGTATGTCCTTTAAGCGAGAAATTGGGAATTTATAGTTTACCGTGATTCGGTTAATGGCTCGACTATTTACATACATTCGTCAACTTCCATCTTTCTTAGGTGTCAATAAGGCTGGAACTGCACATGAGCTCATGCCGACTTTGACCATTCCTTTTTTGATCAACTCTTCAAACTTATCTTGTAAAATTTGTGACTCTTTTGAACTTATTCTGTAGTAGGGTAGATTTGGTAAACTCGCTGCAGAAATAAAATTAATGTGGTGTTGAATATCTCTCATTGGGGGTAGTTCATCAGGAAGATCATTGGGTAGGATTTCCTTGAATTCATCTAAGAAGGGTTGCAAGCCTTTTGAAGCTTCAGTCGGCATTGTATCCATTCTTTTCTCAATCACAATAAATATTTGAGCTGTCTTTTTAGTCTCGTTTATAAAATTTTGCACAATCAGAAAAGAGTGATCCTCTTGTAAAATTTTTGGTCGACACTCTTCATCAATAGGGGTAAGAATAATTTTCTTTCCATCTTTGAAGAAGATGTAGCGATTGTCTCACCCCAAATATGTAGAATCTCTATCAAATTGTCAAGGCCTGCCAAGAAGGATATGATATGCATCCATCTCCACAACATCACAGGTTATCTCATTCTTGTAGAATTTTCCAATGGAAAAACAATTTGATACTGTTCAGTTAGTTTGGTTTCATCAACTTTTTTAATCTAATTGATCTTGTAGGGAGAGGGATGTAATTTCGTTTTCAATTGAAACTTGTCGATCATAGTTTTGGAGATGATGTTTTTACTACCTTTTCCATCAATAATCATGTCACAGGTCTTATCATTTATTGTGCATCGAATGTGTAAGATAGTGACGTTATAGGTTTTACACTTGTTTTGGGATGCACATCAAATTCTGAACTACTAAAGATGACATTTCACCATCACGCTTTTCGAACATTCCATCTTCATAGTTTTCTTAATCACAAACTAGGTCATCATCTTTTGAGTCATGTAAATCGTCAAACACAACATTATCTTCAATAACTAGGTTCACAAGCTGTTATGCTGGACAAATATTAGAGCGATGTCCAAAATTTTCACAGCGATAGCATTTTAGACCAGGTTTTGAACTTGAGTTCTTTACTAATGTGATGTTTCCTGATGGCTTTGTAGGTCTAAATTCAAGACTCACTTATGTAGGAGGTCGAGTAGATTATGTAGCTGCACCTTTATTAGGAATAGATTGTGCTCCCTTTGAATTCTCACCAATTATTCTCCCCACCCGATTTCTGATAACAGGTCGCTCCAATTGGGACTCCATACGAGTTGCACACCTCACAGCCTCATTAACCGTCCAAATAGATTGTAAGAAAATCCTATTTTGAATGATTGTGCGTAGCTCACTGATAAATCTTACCACTTGATGGGATTCAATCTCTCCTAAATTATTACGTGCTAATAGGCGATTAAACTTCTCAGCATACGCCTTCACACTGCGATTACCTTTTCGACAATTTTGATATTGCTGAAGAAGTACATGGTCATAATCTATGAGAAGAAATTATTTTTCGAGAAGAACCTTTATCCGTGGCCATGCTCGAATTGGAGATTTATTTTGGCGTGTCCTTTCCAACTGGATGCGTTCCCACTTTACTAATGCACCCTTCTTGAGTCAGTAAGCAACAAGTTTCATTTTCTTTGAATTTGGAATCTCCATGTAGTCGAAAAACTGTTCAACTTCAGTAAGCCAATCGAGAAAATCTTCAATCCGAAGTTGGCCATTGAAAGATACGAGATCAATCTTCAAACGAAAATCATGATGTTTATTATGTTCAGAAACTGATCGATAAAGGATTTTTTCAATTTTTGCATTGCTGAAGTTTTCAAGGATTTGTAAACCCTTTGGATTCACTTGCGGAGCCTTTCCTTGACCAATTGGATTGCGAGTCACTTCATCATTTCGTTGATGTGGTTCATTTAGGCCTTCAAGTTGATTCATGCTCAATATCAAGCTTGCAAGTGAGTTTTGAATTGCCTTTATGGTCGAGTCAAAATATTCACGGTTGATGTGATTACCCACAAGAGCACTGTATTTAGGGTTGTTGTTGGTTGCGTTGTCGTTAGACATTAAGAAATAAGAGACTCGATCTAATACTACTTGATATAGCAATAAACGTGGTAGACGAGAAAAACATCGTTGTCTCTGTTAAGAACTCCTTGAATCCATAAAAAAAGAGAAAATTCACTAAAGTAGAACTTTATTGAGAATAATAGTGGTTCTCCCGTCCATATGACTAAAAGCCTATTTATACAAATATCAGAATTCCTATTTGAGTAGGTTTCTGATTTCTCAAGTTCTAAACTGAATACAACTCAGCTTGAACCCATTTATTAGGTTGGTAGAAGTCCTAAATAAATTAACCTACGAAAATAAAATCCTAAATAATGATTCATCATCCTCAAGTCCTAAACTGAATAGGATTCAGTTCAAAGTTAATCTTGGGTTGGTGGAATCCGTGAATTGACTCATATTAGGAGAGACTCATGACATCATAATAAAGAGAATTTTAATATAGGAAGGTATTAAGTTAAATAAAAGACTGAATCAGATCATTTGTCATGTACCTTCCACTTCTGAATTAGTTTTTTTTGATATTTTTGAACTTCCTTTGAGCATCCTACATCAGATGAAAGAGACAATGAAGAATGAGATGGAAGCAGAGTTAATACCAAAATCAACTAACATGCTAGTGATGGAATGCAAATGGGTGTTCATTATAAAATATCATGTTCATGGTTGTGTAGAGAAATTCAAAATAAGGTTAGTGGTCAAAAAATATACTCAAATACATTGGATAAACTTATTTAAAACATTCTCAGTAGTTGTCAAACTCACTTCAATAAGAGTTATTCTCTCACATGTAGTAAATAAAGGTTTAAATTTTCAATAATTTGATGTTAAGAACACATATCTTTGTGAGGATCTTCAAGAAGAAATTTATATAACTTAGTCACTTGGTTCAACTCAGGGAAGTGAGGACAAGTTTGTAAGCTAAAAAGGTTCTTTAATGGCCTAAAAGTAACCTCCAATAGTCTAATTTGAGAAATTTAGCTCAACATTGGTAGACTATAGTTTCAAGAGTAAACAAAATGATAATATAATGTTTGTAGAAAGGTACTCACATGGGATTAAAATTTTAGTTATAGATGCTGATGACATTATATTAATAAAGGATAACATAGAGGGGATGAATCAGCTCAAGAGTTTTTTAAATTTCAGATTTGAAATCAAAAACTTGAGAGGACTACTATTTTTTTGGAATTGAGATATGACATTCCCAAAAAAGATTGGCTTTGTCTTAAAGAGAATACATATTGGATATATTAAAGGACATGTCTACTTGGGAGTAAAACAACCAAAGTTTTTATAAATTTAAACTCAAAGTTGTCCCTAGACCATAAAAAATAAGTGGAACATCAAGAGATGTATAGAAAAATAGTAGGAGTGGTGGGTCAATTTATAAAAGACCAAAAAAAGTTGTATATCAACTACTTAGATATTTTAAGTGTGCACCATGATTTAGTCTAATTTATAAGAAATAAGAGAAAATGAATATTGAGGTCTATTTAGATGCAAACTAAGAAGGGTCACCTATATATAGGTCTACTTTTGGAATTTGCATAAGGTTTGGAGGAATTTTGTCCAACAATGTAGCCAAATCAAGTGCAAAGGCAACATATAGATCAATTGCATGATTACATGTGGAATTATATGGCTAAGATAATTTCTTAGTAAATTAGGATATCTTGTAGAAAAAACTATTTAACTATTATGTGACAATCAGATATTTTTTTCATATCACAAACAACTCAGAATTTCATGAAAAAATTAAACACATTAAAGTGGATTTTTACTTTGTCAGTGAGAAAATATAAAATCAAGTACTTAAGCCATCATATGTTAAGATAGAAAACCAATTCGTAAATATCATCACAAAATATGTGAACTTAGATAAGCTCAAAAGTATTAAGACCAATCTAGGCATGTATATATGTAAGCCAGCTTGAGAAGGGGTGTTTAAAAGAAAAGATGACTCAGAAGAATTCCTCATTTGCTTGAGTATGATTTTACTAATGTAGCATCTAAATACTTGAAGTTTTGGATTCATCATAGTCCATAAATCAAAAGCCCAATTAGCAAACCAAGTTAATGTACAGGGACTAGAGTTCGGCCCATGTAGGAGTTCTTTCTAAGAGACAAAATACTAGGGTTTTATTGTGTGCATGAGATCTTAGAAGTATGAGAATTTGATTTGTCTTCATCATTGATCTCAAACCATACATTCAATACTCCAAAACCCTAGAATTTAACAATAACCTATGTTCAATATGTACAATTATTGAAGAGTGTAGGTAGCAGGACACCTCATTGAACTGATGGCACAGGCTGGGCTGAGGCCTCTTTTGTGGCCTGCTCTTCTTCAGATAATTTTTAGGAATGCAACTGGTCAAATTTGTTCATGTAAGAGAAGGCACTGCTTCATTGGTTTAAGGATTTTATTTGATAATTTCATGTGTGGAATTGTACACTCAATATAGATTTGCAAGTAATGAGGACTGATTGGTTGAAAATGAGTTGTTTGCTGGTGGTTGGCATGGGCATGGAGCCCTAAGCTGGAAGCACAAACAACTCAGACTACGGAAGTGAATGGAGATTAAAGGATTGTTAGCTTGAGTTTCTTCAAAGGAGTTAGAAATTTGCATGAAGATTGTACTATTGCTAGCTTTTAATTGTTGCATAACTCAAAGAATAAGCTCCAAAACAGCAAAAAGTAGTGATCAAGTTTTGTTATGCCCTTGAATTCATTCTGCACTTTCCTCATTGATGTTGTATGATTGTCTGAAACCTTTTTTTCCTTCATCATATTTTGAACTACATATTTTTTTTAAACACAATGCTCATTTTGTTTTTTGTGTCTTTATAGGTTGGACAGCTGACAGAGGTGTCGAACAAGGCACACAATGCTGAACTAAAATTATTCTTGGAAGTTGAGATTGGACTGGTAAATATGGATTGTGAATTCATAAATTAGTAAAATTCCGACAAAAATAATATATTTTATTTCTTGCTGATTTTTTTTTTTAAAAAATCCAAGGAGATGCACATCAATTATCATCATAAAGAACCTACAGTGAGTTCTAATTTTAGATTACTGATTCTTCAGGATTTACGCCCAATAGCTCCACCTGATAAAACCAAAGAGGATATACTTCTTTTCTTCAAACTTTATGACCCTGAGAAAGAAGAGCTACGGTAAATGTTGATTCGTATGCCACCACTGCATTCAGTTAAATATGGCCTCTGAACATCTTGTGCTTTCCTTGTGTACCAAGGTTTGTTGGGAGGCTTTTTGTGAAGGCACTTGGGAAGCCAACTGAAATACTGACGAAATTGAATGACATGGCCGATTTTCCTCCAAATGAAGAAATTGAACTTTATGAGGTCAATAATCTATCGATGCATTTAGGCTTTCAGCTTAATACTGTCATTTGGATTATTACTTTCGCTTTTGATGCCCACAGAATGAACTTCCAATTTAATATATGTTACAGTATGCTATTAGTACATTTTCTGAGTATTCAAATCATCTTATATTCTTGTGCAATACCCAGGAAATAAAGTTTGAACCCAGTGTAATGTGCAAGCACATCGATAAGAAACTTACGTTCCGATCTAGTCAGGTTCTAGCAAACAGAACATTATGCCATCCGCAGCATTTATGATATTTGTGTTCTTTTTGTTGACTCTCTGAATATAATGCCTGTAGCTTGAAGACGGTGACATCATCTGTTACCAGAAGTCTGTCGTGTTAGAGGGTGTATATCAACTCCGTTACCCTGGTGTTCCATCTTTCCTTGAATATGTTCACAACCGGCAGGTACCTGTCACCAATTGTTTTGCTAGTAATTTGAATAATGCTTCTAGTATTTTGCCTACTTGTTTCAAAATCATAATAACATAGTGCATGAAAAAAAATTATTATTTCATTCCAACATGTATTACTCTTCACCAGTTTCTGTTAAAGCTAGCTTACTTTTCTATCTCAAAGCTATACATGAATTGGATTAAGTTTTAAAAGCATTCATCTTGAAGCCTAATCCTTTCACTTATGTTTTGGCTTTTTCATCATCTGGTGCATAGGTTGTGCATTTCCGGTCATTAGATAAACCAAAGGAGGATGGTTTTTGTTTAGAGCTGTAAGTATACTGAAGCTTAAAACATGATCTCTTGTAAATTCTAGCATCTGCTTGTTCCAAACAATTAAATTCTTCATTAGTTTCAATTTTTCCTTCTCTTTTGAAGGTCTAAGCTTTTCACTTATGACGATGTGGTGGAAAGAGTTGCTCACCACCTTGGCCTGGATGATCCTTCCAAAATTCGCCTTACATCTCATAATTGTTATTCTCAGCAGCCAAAGCCTTATCCAATAAAGTACCGTGAGCATCTTTCAGACATGTTGCTTCACGATAATAAGGTTAATTTTTGGGTTACTATTGTAAATTGCAATGCATGTTATGGTAAACCTACTAGGGTTATTAAACTGATGAGTTTCAATCACGCATACATGCAGGCTTCTGACATTTTATATTATGAAGTCCTAGATATCCCTCTTCCAGAATTGCAAGGATTAAAAACTCTGAAAGTCGCATTCCATCATGCCACAAAGGATGAGGTTTTTCTTCCTACACCATTTATTGTCTGTGTTGCTATTTTTGACCTTATGCTTTCCCTAAAACTTGTTCTTTATCTTCAGGTGGTGATTCACAGCATTAGGCTCCCTAAAAATAGTACTGTGGGTGATGTGATTAATGACCTTAAAGCCAAGGTTCCTATTAATTCTCTTTCATTTTGTTGTCAGCCTTATTTCAGTTTGTCACAAGATATTTGCTGCTTATCTGTACAGTGGTCAGGAAAACCTTCTTGACATGTATGGGTTTGGTCCATAGATAATGTTTCAGGATTATTAGTCATTCTGAGATTCCTCCATTCTGAAACAGGTTGAGCTCTCCTATCCCAATGCAGAACTTCGACTCATTGAACTTTCCGGTCGCAAGATCTACAAGGTATTATTTAGGCTTGAGGTGTCTTGCTTTCAGTTTTTCTTTTAAGTTGCTTGACCATTTTTGTTTACCTTGCTTTTAGATATTTTCCCATAATGAGAAGATAGAAAACATTACTCAATATTGGACTTTTCGTGCTGAGGAGGTATGTTGTAAGTCAGATTCCAATTATGCCATTTAGAAGAAATTTCTACTTTAGGTGGTTTAGTATTTAGTTGGTTGCCTAGTGTCATGTTTACCTGAATTTTAGGACCTTCTTCATTGTTACAGATTCCAGAGGAAGAGAAAAATCTTGGTCCTCAAGACCATTTGATTCCTGTCTACCATTTCATGAAAGATGGCAACCAAAACCAAATGGTATGTTTTCAATAGCTGGTAGGTAGTAGTCTATCATAACATAGTTTAGGCATGTCCCTTTCGTTTGTTTGCTGTAAATGGTAGTAGGGAATTGAAGTTTTAAAAAATAATTTTATCTGCCGTTGCTTTTCTTCCTGTTTGAAATTAAAAATATGCTGCATTTTTGTCTGTTTTCTTTATTTTGACCAATAAATGGAGCTTTCTTGGTTAGCAATGTCCTTTTCAGCTGTCAAAAGTGCAGAAAGAATCTTTGCACAACAAAAAAATCACATCAATTTAACGTTGCTCAAATTGAACTCCTACATTACTCTTGTTTCTGATACAAGATAGTATTGACAATCCATTCTATTGATTTTTGAAATCTACCAGATTTTTTTCCAGTTGGGCTTGTTCACTTGTAATTTTTTTATGTAAAACAGGGTTAATATGGCAAATGGTCTTTTTTCTTGATAGCAGGTTCAGAATTTTGGCAAACCTTTCTTTTTGGTTATTCATGATGGTGAGACTCTAGCTGAGGTGAAGGTACGCATCCAGATGAAACTACATGTTCCAGATGAGGAGTTTTCCAAGGTATTTTATTAATTTGTTCCTGTTTGCTCTTGTTTTTGGTGTGTGAAGGTATATGCTTTTACACATACATTCTGCACACCACTGTTGTTGCTTTTGTTCTTATTAAGGCTTGTTTTCATTTTCATTGGCCTTGTATATGATTTGCACATTCTCAAATTTTTGTTTGTTTGTTGTTCTTGGTTTTATTTTTGAGGAGGTTCAAAATGATTACTTTCTGAATCTCATTTCTGCTCTTACATTTCTCCCTGGCCTATACCTGACGAATTGATTTTTTTTTTTCATGATTAATCCAGTGGAAGTTTGCATTTGTATCGCGTGGTTGGCTTGGTCGGACTGAATACCTTCGAGACACAGACACGGTCTCCAGGCAGTTTCAGGTGTTTCTTTTTTTATTTTGAGTTTTTAAGTGTTTATATTATTTTTGTTGATTGGTAATCTTTCCTGATAAATTTACCCAGAGAAGAGATGTTTATGGTGGTTGGGATCAGTACTTCGGACTGGAGCACGCAGACACTGCTCCAAAGAGGGCCTACACAGCCAATCAGGTAATACTGGGATCAGTTCTTTAACTGCACAGTTTTATTTACAGGCTAATCTCAGGAAAAAATATCTATTCATTGTTTGACACTGCAGAACCGTCATGCATTTGAGAAACCAGTGAAAATCTATAACTAAACAATTGCTAGATCTCACTCCGCGAACCATTTGTCTGGGATCAATACCCTCTGTGGTTGTATGAACTGAGGGCAACAAGGACCACAAGGTATGCTAATGAGTTTGGGTTGCTGCGCCCAATCTTTTGACAATGGTGCAATCTGTTCCCTTGCCGAGTGGGGAGGAGTCAACAATGTGGCATTGGTTGTTTTATGAAAAGACAACAGCCTGATTTCTTTGGACTGCTGTTTCTAGCAGGGCTCCTATATGAACAGCATGTCAGCCTTTTTTAAGTTTTCAATGTTAGTATATAAAAGATTTTTTTGTTAGTGGATGTATACAAGGTATAGCTGGTTGAATGACTCTTGTTTGTTAGTTATTCTTGTTGGTTTTCCCCCTTCATTTAAGTGCATCTAGGTAAAATAGGGCCTTTTAATGTTGTGAGGACAGTTGCCTATCATGATGTCATAATTCTGGAAAGCAAGAGCTTCTGCAGTGTCCGGCCTGAGATTTTGGAAAAAACACAGAAAAGGTTGAAGACAATTAATTCATCAGCAATTGAGGTACCCAGTCGAAGAGGTACTTGGATTCGAGCAGGTGCTCTATAGCATTGTCTGATAGCAGGTTAAATTAGAATTAACTAATTATTATAGTTTTGATTTGCAATTTTGGCCGCCACAATGTTGACTGCAATCCAGATATTCAAAGATGTAACTAGTGAAAACCTTATTCCTCTGCCTGTGCTGAAATGTTGTGGCACCTTGAAGGAATGTATGTGTACAGTTCAGTAAAAAGATAGGAGCATGGCATCACCAAAATCATTTTCAGCAAACATAAACATCACAGCAATGTCAAGACATCAAGCAATAAAAAAAACAGCAGAAACCACCTCTTCTCAGAAATTTGCACCAATCTGACCTGCACCAAATCATCCTGTATGGTTTCAATTTTGTGGATAAACAACATCAAGGCTTTAAAAGTGCTAGACATATATATGGGTGGTTAGAAGACTGGCATAGCACATAGACGCCTAGGATGTTTTGAATAAAAAAACATTTAAAAAACGAAAATATAGTATGTAAAACTATAAAAAACACATGGAAAATTAAATTAGTGCTTCAATAAATTTATGTATTCTAGCAACATTTTCCGGAGAAGGTTTACTTCTAGAGCCAGGTCCAGAGAATGCTAAGCTTTTGCAGGCATTGTCTCTGCACAAGGAACTCCTAAAAACAGAGACCAAGTCATTTGATATTGCAGAGTCAGCTTGGAGACAAGGGTAAATGGGTGAAGTAGGAGTAGGTTGGAGTAGTTATCAAAAGAATATAGCCCGCTGAAATATTGCTGCATGCTTCTCAGTAGCGGAATAATTTAAAACAGACATAAGTTTTCATCCAACAAGCTGCTATAAGCAAAGCACTCAAAATGGAAACACAAGTTCTCCATATTGTAGACACTACATATGTAAATATAACATCAAGATCTATATATATATATATATATATATATATATATATATTTTGTGTGTGTGTAGACACTATACAACGGTAGATCATCAGGAACAAATTTAATTCTACCCAGTGATTCTTTTCATTCTAAATAATTTAATGGTATACATCAATTAAACAACGTTGATCTTTAATTTGCTGTTCCTGTCATTAAGAACGAGTCAAAAGTAAGGTAAATTCAACATCATGTGATCAAGTTGGAGGAAAAAATACAAGCAGGAGGCCTAATTTAAGTATGATGTTTGTTTAAAACTAGTTTCTTTTGTTAGGAAGTAACAGAATTGCTATAAATCCATGTTGCATATTAAGGGAAATCAAATAATCATCTAGCCATGACTAGGCATCATTGTCAAAAATGAACATGAAATAATTGTGCATACCAAGATCAAGAACAGGTGCATGCATCAAGTCAAACAAACAAACACTTATCCATGAAGAAATCTTGCCATTATTCAACAAGATAAAAGGCAAAAAATGAAGTGACAGAGCAACTACTTACTTCCAAGATATGCAACTCCCAGGCCATGTCTGCCATTTGGGTATGCCAACATTCACTCTCTGTCGGTGCCACTGCAGATATAATTCTAATTTAGCAACTCTTTGCCCAATCACTTATTAAAAAAAAAGCTCTTTAGCCAATCATTTCTGCAATACCATTTAAATTCAAGTGACAGATTGCAATACATTTAAGATCATATTACAACACAGTTTGAAAGAGGAGGGCACACTGGCTTCTCAACAAGTTCTTAACAGAATCCAAAATAACAACTGAACACAAAGTAGTTTCGAAACCTGATCAAAGGCACCTAATGACAAGCAATTTGAAAAACAACAGCATCAAATTAATATTATTTATGATCCCGACAATACCAAAGTAATGTGGAAATCGCAGCTGATTACCTTAAGCATTGAAGCAAAAACCTGCTGATACAACTCTTTGTTTGTCCACAATATCCCTTCATTCGCCGCCCATGAGAACTTAGAAAAAGAGAAGTAAACTGGTATTTTTCACTTGCACTTCACAGCGCAATTTAACATATCACAATGAAATGTGATTCAAATCATCACCATTAGTAGACAACAATACACAATTTTGTTGAGGAAACAATTTCCTAAGATTACATACAGTCCGGTAGAGAATATGGAACATGCAAAACAGATTATAAGAGCTTTTCATACCAATAAAAGAATCTTCAAAGAATATTCTCCATGTTACAGTACAGATCACATCACTAAATTCACTCCGACACTAGCACTAAGAGCAATGATGAACACACCAAACAATGGAAACAGATGGACACTGTAAAAAAAAAATTGACAAGAAGGAGACCCCATCCCATTCATCTAATGCCACCAGCATCCAAGTTCAGAAAAGCAAACCATCCAGAGTTGTTACTAAAAAGCCATTCCCGTCCTGTTTTTGCGCTGACTCATTGCCCACCTGTAAATACTCACTCATGCAGCAACAGCTGGATCCTGGTGTCAAGAAGTAAAACATGAGAAAGAGCAACAACAGCTAACAGAGCAACATCAAATAGGTTTCGAAGGGATATTAGAGTTCTTTCAACAAGAAAATCAAACAAAAGTGTGCCTATGGTTCCCAACCAAATGAAATAATGAGGACTAGATAGAAAAAAGCAAACAGATAGCAAAAAAGAAAATAATAATCACATACCAGCTCTGTGCCATGCACAACTTTCCTTTCCCAGAGAACCTTCATCTTGTTATGTAAAAAGTAAATTTGTCATTTTTATTAAGAAGTTGAACTTGTGGAGTAAGTTTTTCCTCAACGAATTATTAAGTTCAGATATTTATCCAGATTTTATAATAGTTTCTTGAGGACAAACAACAATACCTAAGAAGAAAGATATTTCAGATCAACCATATATGGACACAAACACTCCTAATAATTTTTTAGCAATAAACTCCTTTTCTTTCTAAACCAAAATAACTATTGATAGGGTGAAGTGTTTCAACAAAATCTGCACAAAGGGCATGGTTATCATCCTTCGTGAACAGCAAAGAAAAGTGAAAGGCATTACCTTCTGCATATTCCACAGTTGCATCATGTATTCCACAGTACATGTATAGTGATCCTTTGGAAAGTGATAACAGGGATGGAGATAGACTCAAAAAAAAAGGAGAGGCAGGGGATGGGGATCACCTTTGCAGTCAAGTTGGATACTGCCAGTTGGAACTTCTCTCTAGTTCTTGCACTAGCAACATGACCAGCCTTTGCTACTTTGCTGAAAGCACCATTGAGCCAAGCTGTTCCCGCACTTACATACCTGCCAATCCAAAAGATCACACAAGCATTTAAGACTCGGATACATTATGTTGGATACTTGTGCACCTAAAAAAACATAATTACAAAAAGCAGAAGCAACACATCTGCAAAATAAAATAACGCACGGAAATAGTTTTGCTAGCAACTACATAAAGAACCGAGAATTTCTATTTAACAATAAACATTCCAAGTACAATATCAGCTAATAGGTTTTGAAATTAGCATATGGAGAATTGCTCATAACACAAAGCTTAGACCACATTAAAGAGAAAAATAAGCAATACACCAATAAAACAACTTCGCTCTATGCACTAATAAAATAAATTTATTCTATCTGGGACTAAGCCCATTGACTAACAGGCAGATTAAAACTTCAAGCTGAGAACATGTTGCCACTGAGATATAAAATAAGAGGAACTTACAGACTTTCATGCTTTCATTTTCCATGTTTCCAACAGACATAGGAGTTCAAGACACATAACACAATCTGACATTAAATGAAAATTTCATGAAAAAATCCATGCATTTGCACAAAAGTTTGTAAGAAAAATACCTATTTGTTTTCACAGCAGAACCTGTGTCATTCAATTTTCGTTCAGCTGCAATTATAGCAGCCACTGTTTTATCAGACACATGTAATTTTTGATCCACTGATTTTACTTTTTCATTGACAACTGAAATGCCAACTGTTATTTTCTGTGAAAGTCCAATCCTCCTATCAAATGAAATGACCTTTGCAGATGCATTGGCTGTAAACCTATGCTTTTCATCAAATGCTCTAGCTTTGTTCATTGCATCCTGGCCAATGGCTGAACCCTTAGCCAGCATATCTGACACAACTTCATGAGCTCTGGCGACATATATCCGACCACCACCAGAAGTAATTCTAGCCTGCAAGGAGAAAGATCATAAATGCCTCCATCCGGTGAAAAAAAAAAAAAATCAACTGGAGCTTCTGTTTCCACAGAATTGCAGTTTAGAGTGAAAAATATATACTGGAGTATATAGACACCTCGGTGCTTGGCATTTCAGGAGAGTCACTTGTAACATGCGCTAATACAAGAGGCTGCATAACCATAAGAAAGGTTTTACAACACACAAGCCACTGAATTTGACGTTAGGAAGTTTTGGCGAAAAAGAATGATTCGTACCTCCACAACATTGAGGTTGTAATCTTTAGCAGGAGTTATGCTCACTATCTGATCAACAATTGTAGCTCCCTGAAGACATAGAGTCAGCTATACTTGATTCGCAAACAAATCACTCAAAGGCAATATTGATGTAGAGTGGGTTGTTTCATGAAAGCAACGTAAGGGGATATCGTTTCACAAGTATTTGCTTCCAAAACATTGACAGTTTAACTTCAAGAGTAAAACGAGATCAGTGACGAGAGATAATGTAAGGTCCTCCGCATTCATTCCACAGGTTACGATCAAACAGCCAAAACCACATGAATACTCTCTACAAGTACAATGCCACCATAAAATGACCAAAACTTGTAATGCATTAGCCACGAGACGAATCATAGATAGATATACAATAACATGTACTATGTAACACGAGAGAGGTGGATACCGAAAGTAAGAGTGCAATCTCGAGGGCCTTGGGATCTTTGAAAGTAACGAACGCTGTTCGACTCGAAGCATCGGAATCACTGAAAGAAGCAATCGATCAATCAATCCTCAGCCGAAATCGCCTAAAATTCGAAGTTTTTTGCTTTTTTGTTTTCGAAATCAACAAAGAAAAGGAAAAGGGAAGTAAAAAAGGAGTCATAAATCACCGGAGAATCTCGATGCGGTCGATTTCGCCAGAGAAAGAGAAGAACTCCTGGATCTCCCTCTCGGTTGCCAGATCTGAGATGTTCTCCACTCGAACAGTCCTCGTTTGCTAATTTGAGAAATAAACGAAAATTTGAAAAAAGAAGATAAATCTCCAGAAACAAGGAGGAGAAGCAGAAGAAGAAGAGGTTTGAAAGCAAGACGTACCTGCATCTTTTGCTCGGACTTTGTTTTCCTCTTCTGCGCCTTCTCTCTTTATCTCTCGGTGTAGCGAGGTTCGCGAGAGGCCGAAGAAGACGGATGCCGCCGACGAAACTTGAATACTACCCTCGCTGATTGAATTAACAGAGTTTTAACATTCTTATTCAAAATTTATAAAAAATTATTTATTTCATTATTATTAAATAATAAAAAATCACTTATTTTACACGATAAATTTATTAAAGAAATATTTTAATTAAAATAATTTATTTTAATTTGATTTTTATTGTTCGAAATAAATATAAAAAAAGAGTGAGTTATTCTCGTTCAATTGTAATTTGAAAAATTACAGATGTCATATACATGAACAGGAGGAGTACCTGATCAAGAGTGATCGTAGGAAGCACAGAGGTCGGGACGGAAGATGTGGAAGCAGCCTCCCGGAGGAGATATTACACGATGCTATATGTGAGACTGTTTCTGTTGAAGGGTACCGAAACTTCCTTCTTTCACTTTGACAAATGCACCAGCATCAACTCATTTAGAGGTACAGAACAGACGGAAACTTGAGAATTGTTGCGGGTCACAAACCTCCTGCAACAATTAGTTCTTGTAAACAGAATGTGCCATTCATATGCCACATGAAAAAACAGCCATTAGTAAATTTGTTGAACTAGAACTCGCAAACTAAGGCTCTATTTTTCTGATGAAAGAATCCCTGGATCCCCGGAAGTGAGTAGAGTTTTCAGTATTTGAGCTGGAGTTTCTCAACCTACTTTTACTTCTCACCAAATGCGAATGCGTTCAAAGGTTCCAGCCAAATGTTTACCTATGAACGGAACAAGAACGAAAAGGGGGCTTGGAATAAAAAATTTGCTTGATCGAAAATTTTGTTTGCTCCAGCAACTAAAACGAACTGTCTTGGAAGCAGCATAAGATTTCAAACAGAGCATGAGAAAGAACAAAAGACACGGGAAAAAGGTGAATCTCTTATTGCATTAAAGTCATAGGCTTAATCAACGACAAGTTATACTTCAAACTAGGAAGTCAGAAAAACAAAAATCGTCCATTCACGAAGGTTGATATATAAGTAGAGCATCACATAAACGCATAAAGTCATCTTGTTCCACGACAAAAACACATTGGGTGGATGAAAACCTTCAACTGATCGTCCTCTATGCGTAAATAGAGTTGGGTGAGAAATTCAGAAAACAAGAAAAACAAAGCAGACCTAAATATGCTATTTAAATGACCTGCAAATCCTCTTTGAAAGCATCACTTGAGATAACAGTCTTTGTCTATTAATCAGTCCTTATCGAGATTTTCTTAGGTTGAAAGCAACTATCTCCCAATAATTTCAACTAAAAAATAAAATAATAATAATAATAATAATCCAAACACTTTCCAAAAGCTAAAAACTTTCATAAATTCATAATATGTGACAACTAAAATCAGAACCAACCGGATAACAAATAATACACGTTTTGGATCAGTCCTTCGGTTGCAAATAATATCATCCTCCAACGATAACCGAGAATCATGGTTGATGATTTCCAAAAAACCACCTTTTTGATCTCCATGAATTTAGGGGCTAATGTTCACAAGCGGTATGACTGATTTGGACCATATTTAGGATCTATCCACATTTTTTTAAAAAAATTTTTTTAAATTTTCTTATAAAATCATCATAATTACAATTAATTTTATAAAAAAATTTATTTTTGAAAAAACTTCATCGATTCTAATAAAATAATAGATACTTTCCTTTTTCACTTCATATCAAATAGTGTCAAACGAATTCTGAATATTTTTATTTACAAGTTCAAGTAGATTTTTATAATATATTTAATAATTTTTTTTAAAAAATACAATTCTTAAATTATTTTTTTTTAAAAAAAAATATGTAATTTATGAAAATTTGTATATTATCGCCTTCTCCACTCTTGAGCCGTGAGTTAGTGCTCCAAGGAAGGAAGCCGTGAACCAAACAAGGAATAGACATGGTTGCGGGCGATGTTTCGTGTTTGGAAGGAAACCTCGGATGGCTGCTGAAGCAATGGATCCCCTCTCCTCCACTGTTCCATCCATCGGTGTCTATGAAATAAACAAGACGCCTGCCATGCACTACGGTGCACAGGAGCCACTCCCACCTTCTTTCTTTTTCTCTCTCCCTCATTGGAGCTAAACATCTGCAATATGGCGTCTCCCAACTACACCGATATCGATCCTCGTTCCGAATGGGTGCCTGGGGATGAATCCGATTTGCTCATGCTTAACGTATCAGGCATGAAATGACATGTTCCTTCTTTATGATTCCACACAATTCTTCTTCCTGTGTTTGAATGCTTGTATATATATCGTGACAACTAGAACCCTTCCCCTCTTCTTCTTCTTCTTTTCTTGCTAATTGTGACGGTGTAGGTTTCACCAAGGAGCAGTTAAAGGTCCAGGTCAACACTACAGGCAAACTCTTCATTAGCGGAGAATGTGCCATCGATGGCGACCATTGGTGCCGCTTCCGCAAGGACTTTAAAATACCAAACAAGTGCAACATCAGGGGAATCCAGGCCAAGTTTGATGAAGGGATTCTCTACGTCATTCTTCCGAAACAACGCCCTCTTGCTCCTCCTTCTCTTCGCGAACAAGGTAGCAATCAGGCTTTCAGCGAGAGACCAGTGCCAGAGGACATGAGAGGAGAAGATCAGCAGGACAAGGTTGGGACGCACGACTCCAAGCTATACGGCATTCTCAGTCTACTGCGGCGTCATAACAAGTTCATCGCCATTATTATTTTGCTAATCATGTTGCTGGTGGGACTCGGAGTTTATGCAAGGTACAAGCTCAAGAGCGCCACCCAAATAGAAAATGGTCACTATACAAGCCAGACGAGCAGATAGCGCCATTTGGCTGCTATTGTTCCCGATTTGATCACTCTGCTTCCAATAGAACTACGGAATCATGGGAATAATTGTTGTTGACTTGAAGAGTAATAATTACTCTAATTGGTATTAAAATTGTCAATAGAAGTTCTGCTAGTTTCAAGTACTCTGACGGTAACTTTAAATCGATTACTCTTTAAAGGAAAATTTGGTTTGAAATTATATTATTTTTCAGTCGAAGATCCGACTAATTTTGATTTAAATTAAAATTATTATTTTAAAATAAAATCGTTAGTCCTAAATCAAATTGGAACCTAAAGAAACAAGCGCAGCTTAAATCGTTTTCATTGGACGGCAAAAAATTTTTTTGACGAAGATGGCGACCAAAAAGGCGTCCTGTTCGAACAGAATTTTGAGAAAATTTAAAATTTTTTATTTATGGATTGGTTTTCTTTTTCTTTCAAAAATGTAAATTTAAAAATATCATTTCATTTCAAATCAAAATCGAAATCGAGATCAAAACTAACAAATTATTTTTATAAATTAATTTTTTTAATTAAAATTAATTTTATAATAATTTAAAATTAGAAAAAAATATTTAATTTATTATAATAATTTAATTTAATAATAATAATAAAATAATTAATATTAATTTTATAAGAAATTTTTTTTGAAACAAACTAATTCTAATCCCGATTACGCAACCAAAGAGGTCTAGCTTGGTTCACAAATAATGCGGTTTGGTTTTCTTTTTGACTCCTTCGATTCTTATCAAGGGAATGGCACTCCACCTGAAAAAGGAAAATGAATTAATAAAAGGGCAATATTTAATCTAATTAATTTAAGCCAGGCATTTGAATTAGGTGCGGCTCGACGCAACCCTTGGATCTAGATCCAATGGCGCACAACAAGTTAGAATTAGATTTGGCGAGCAGGAGGACTAGGACCGAACGGGGGCGCGGAGGGATGGGACCGAGTCCGACTCGGTTGGAAAGGAGCAAAGCGAAACGAAAGCAAAAGGGGCTCGGCTGGCATCCGGCCAGGCTCGAGGCTCCTCCTCTCCCAAATTGGTAAGAGGACAACCCAATCCCGAGCAGGCACTGCATCGCCGCTCTCTCTTCGATTCAATGGCCATCCCTAAAAACCCCATCTGGTACCCCACCCCCTCCCCCTCCTCCTCCTCCTCCTGTCCTCCTTTTCCTCCTAGTCCTCGTGATCTCGTCCCTCTGATCCAAACAACCACAACAACAAGAGCTCCCTTGTGTGGTGATCATGGACCTTTCCCCCGCTGCTTCTTCTTCTTCTTCTTCTTCTTCCCCTTCTCGACCCTCCCCCGCCTTTCACTCTGCCTTGCAATCCCCCGCAGATCCCCCCATCTCCCTTTCTCCTCACATCTATGTTGGGAGGCCTTCCTCCAGTACACGGGGAAGCCTTCCGCCCGCTCCCATGAAGGATGATGATGATGCCGATGATGATGATATCTCCTCCAAAAAATACTATTATTTCAGTCGCAACCGGTCCTTGGATCTTGAACGCCGGATCGACCCTCTTCTACACTCATCCAGAGTGAGGAGCTGCGACGTTTTCATCGGCTCTTGCTCCCTAAGCCCTTCAGTCGTCCGTTTCGTCAAGTGGCTCCGAGCCGAGCTCGAGATGCAGGGCGTCTCATGCTTTGTGTCCGATCGGAACAAATGCAGAGATGCTTATTTGCATACAGTAGCGAAGGAGGCCATGGATGCCGCCTCGTTCGGAATAGTTGTGCTCACAACCTGTTCTTTCTCGAACCCTTATAGCATCGAGGAGCTGCATATCTTCTCTCAAAGGAAGAATCTGATCCCGGTCTTCTTCGGACTCACTCAAGCCGAAAGCGCGGCCAGGGATATTGTGGAGAAGACGGGGGATGTTTGGGAGAAACGTGGAGGCCAGCTCTGGACCTCGTATGGCGGCCTCGAGAAGGATTGGAGGATGGCGGTCGATGCCCTGTCTCGTGCGGATACTAAGTTGGAGGTGAAGCTCCACAACATGAGAGATAGCATACTGGGGGCACTCGAGCTCCTGGGAACAATGCTGGGTCGGAGAAGCATAATGGAGAGTGTGAAGAGGTGGAGGGATCTGGCCGCGGAGGAGTTTCCGTTTCCGAGGAATGCAAGTTTTGTTGGCAGGCTGAGGGAATTGCTGGAGCTCGAATTGCTACTATTTGGAGATGTCGAAGGTGAAGCCGAAGATTATTGCATCGAAATTACTATGGGCAGGGACACGGATGGGGCGGGGAGCAGAAGGTCCGGCTGCAGAATAGTGGACGAAAGAGTTGCGAAAGCATCTGAGGATAGTACGAGAAAGGGCAAGGACCCAGTGGTCTGGAAAGAATCTGACAACGAGATCGAATTGGAAGGCATTGGGTCCAGAGACATGCATGCGAATAGTAGGCATGGAAGGGGAAGTAGATCCTCAAACTTGCTCCACGGCAAAGGCGTTGCTTGTGTTACCGGAGAATCTGGCATTGGCAAGACTGAGCTTTTGCTCGAGTTTTCCTACAGGTTTTCACAAAGATACAAGATGATTCTCTGGGTGGGAGGCGAAGCAAGATATCTTCGGCACAACTACATGAAACTGCTGCCTCTTCTTGGTTTAGATGTAGCCATGGAGAGTGAACTTTATGGAAACAGACATGGACACAGGAGTTTTGAAGATATGGAGGAAGAAACTATTCGTAAAGTTCGGAAAGAGCTGATGCGAGACATCCCTTTCCTTCTAATTATTGACAATTTGGAGGTCGAGAAGGACTGGTGGGATGGCAGGAATGTGATGGAGTTATTGCCTCGTTTCGGTGGAGAGACTCACGTTCTCATTTCCACTCGGCTGCCTCAGGTGGTGAACGTTGAACCCTTGAGGCTGTTGTACTTGTCTGGGGCTGAGGCAATTTCCTTGATGAAGGGGAGTTTAGAAGATCTCCCAATTGAAGATGTTGATGCACTTATGACCATGGAAGAGAAGTTAGGTAGGCTTCCCTTTGGGCTTGCTCTTGTGGGAGCTCTCCTCTCCGAGCTTTCAATCAGCCCCTCAAAACTACTAGAATCAGTAAACAAAATGGCCTACAGGGAACACACATTGAGCAATAAAGCAGACCTAGTTCTGAAGCGCAATCCGTTCCTTGTCCAGCTATTGGATGTCTGTTTCTCGACCCTTGATCATGCCAAGAAGCCCAAGAAACTGGCGACAAGGATGACTCGAGCAAGTAGTTTGTTTGGCCCAGTGGCCATTCCTATCTCTATGCTAGTGCTTGCTGCAGGTATGACCCCAAATGAGCGTCGAGATGTCTACTTGTGGAGGAGATGCCGACGTATGGCCTCTTGCATGGGCATGGTTTCATGTGCCAGGGGTTCAGTGTCTGAGGTGCCAGCAATGATGGTACGGCTCCGCATTGCCCGGGGCTGTACCAAACCTGCATGTATTTATATTCATGACATCATCAAATCATATATGCACAGAATCGACAAAGTTGGCGTGGCTAACTCTGTGGTTCAAGTAATTGGCACTGAAGGATCCATTCCAGAGCACACTCAGCATGCATGGGCAGCATGCTTTTTAGTGTTCAAATTCCATACGGATAGTCCAGTTGTCAATCTTTCAGTCCGTCATCTGATATCCTTCATCCAACATACTGTTTTGCCTCTGGCCATGCATAGCTTTAAAGCTTTGTCACAATGGACTTCAGTCCTAGAACTCCTGCGTCTTGCAACTGAAGCATTAGAAGATATTGAGGACTCATTTCTTGCTGCTGCAAATCGGTCTTCCCTCAGACCAGCAATGGAGATCAACCGCCTTCTTTACCAAGAGTTTGCACTTTTGAGAGCTACACTTCTGGAAACAAGAGCAAGATTTATGTTAAGAGGCGGGTTATATGACATTGGGGAGCAGTTGTGCAAGACAGCCGTAAATATTAAAGAAGTTATTTATGGATGGGAGCATCCTGAGACGCAGGCGACTTGCCAAACATTGGAAAAACTAACAAGAATTCAATTGAATTTCTGATCCAAAATTATTTAGATTATGTTCTTTGACAGGTATTGGAACAATCTATAGCCGAAGAATTCAACATTCTTATCTATAGCAAAACAATTAAGTCTTCTAGATAGTGTAGCATTACTTGTTTCTCTTTCTTCCTTAAATTAGAGATGTTTGAAATAGCTGTAACAATAGAGGGCATTAGAGATATTAGTTTGCTAGTGATGCAGAAAATTATCTATATATTGCTTTTGATTATCATAAAATTCTTTAAATGTTTTATGTGTTTGTTCTCATTTTTGCATTTAAGAAAATCTACAAGACATGTTATGGAACTAGAGCACATAAGTTTATTTGCTAATGGTACAAGGCAGGAGTAATTCCAAGTATTGATGTTCAGTTTTCACATGCTAGCAGTAATATTGTTCTTTGGAGTTGAAGAAAATTACTGCATTTCTAGTCTTGCTACCAGAAATAGACACAAAATAATAAAATTTATGAGCAATTATGCTTTTAAGACTAATGGTTGATATGTTCTAAAAAAAGGAAAATTGACAAAATAGCACTTCCAACTTATTTTTTGCTTCATTCATGTGTTCTAATATTTTTTAATGTCTGTGTTTTAATTTTTGTTGTCAATTGATACCACCAATTTTATATTCCTTCCTTTGTTGTAGCCTTATTGCTCTCCATCTAATATTGTCTATGCCCTAAATTTCTCGCCTTTTATTTTGAATGTAGAAAGGGAAGTTAGCATTTTTTTTTGCTATCAAGTCATCTATTCATATCTTAACACGGATGTGCCTATTATGTGTATTTTTTATTATGACATCACTAGGTTAATTGGCACCATAACTATTCCAACATTTTTCTGTTTCTTTTATACATGTTTTAATCTTTTTTAATGTCAATGTTTTAATTTTTTTTACTAACAATTTTGTATGCTTTCACTCATGGTAGCCTTATTGCTCCCCATGTAATGTTGTTCATGTCCTAAATTCCTCTTCCTTTATTGTTAATCTAGAAAGAGTCAAGTCATCTATTCATATCTTTAATGTAAAGCATTCCTTGGCATACATGGGTGTAAAGCTTGATCTTCATAACATAAAACACCTTTTGATGCAATTATCTAATAGCAAGCTCAGTATGTATGTCATAAATGGATTAACATCTGCCAAGGGACATAGATCAAACAGTTCTGTACCAAATTTCGATGGAGTCCTCATTAGATTTCTCATTGTTCAGCGGGTATACTCGGAATCTTGAAGATGTTTCCATTCATTGCTAAGTTATTAAATTGTCACAGCTTCTCCTGATATTATATAATCCACATCTTAGCATAAATATTGCTCATGCTTTCAAACATGCATATTCATGATAGAGAGTGATCTTCATAACTAGTCTACTTAGATATGTATTCATGATAGAAAGAATGAGAACTCCATTCTTCTAAAGCCAAATAGCAAGCTGCTGGAGCTTTAGCAAATATCATTGTTTAGAGAAACAACTTCAAAACTTTGTTACTAATCTACAACATCACTGCACTAAGATCAAGCTTTACACCCATGTATGCCAAGGAATGCTTTACGTTAAAGATATGAATAGATGACTTGACTCTTTCTTGATTAACAATAAAGGATGAGGAATCTAGGACATGAATAACATTACATGAGGAGCAATAAGGCTACCACGAGTGAAAGAATACAAAATTGTTAGTAAAAAAAATTAAAACATATTAAAACATGCATAAAAGAATCAGAAAAATGTTGGAACAGTTATGGTGCCAATTAACCTAGTGATGTCATAAAAAAAAATACACATAATAGGCACATCCGTGTTAAGATATGAGTAGATGACTTGATAGTGAAAAAAAATGCTAACTTCCCTTTCTACATTCAAAATAAAAGGCGAGAAATTTAGGGCATAGACAATATTAGATGGAGAGCTAAGGCTACAACAAAGGAAGGAATATAAAATTGGTAGTATCAATTGACAACAAAAATTAAAACACAGACATTAAAAAATATTAGAACACATGAATGAAGCAAAAAATGAGTTTGAAGTACTATTTTGTCAATTTTTCTTTTTTTTGAACATATCAACCGTTAGCCTTAAAAGCATAATTGCTCATAAATTTTATGATCTTTGTGTCTGCTTCTGGTAGCAAAACTAGAAATGCAGTAATTTTCTTCAACTCCAAAGAACAATATTACTGCTAACATGTGAAAACTGAACATCAATACTTGGAATTACTCCTGCCTCATACCATTAGCAAATAAATGTTTGCCTGTTGCATTCTCCATCTATTGTTGATAGATCCAAACCCCTACTTGTTATTGATGCCGGTTTATTTTTCAATTGCTACGGAGAATCTTTTGCAGTTCTGCTTATCTTTTATTAAGTTAGTAGGAACAAAGTTTCTCTTCAATCTGATTGTTGTTCTTTTTCCTGTTTTACGGATATTAGAATGCAGATTGGAGACTGTTTAGAAATGCTCAGGTAATGTGGTATAGTCATCTTCTCTTACAGCTGTTCCATTTCTTTAAAAGAAGAATGTATTCCATATGGTCATGTTAAAATTGTGGCTTCATAGGCATGCCAGAGAAGATACATATTATCTCTTTCATGACCACAATTGAAAATGAAATTTTGACGGAAATGCGTCTCTTTTTCTTTCTTTTTTTTTTCATGTGTTTATATCTGCATTTATCCTTGCAAAAATGATTATGGATTGGATTATCTCAACTTCGATCAACTATCTTCTATCTGTAATTTTGAAGTATTCAAACTTACAGTTATTGGGACCTTACATATAACACCAATGTATTTTTGTTCTGAGGAAGCCAATAAAGGTTGTAGTTATCCTCTTGTTGGTTATGTTCGTTCTCCTACAAGATGTCCATTACATCCTTAATCATTAGTATTGCACAACAATTGTCATTATGGTAATGGAGGTCTACAAGTGAAACTATAAAACATGCATACAACTTTAACTAAAAGGACAGATACACCATGTCCTCATGTATCCACATGTTTGCAGTTTAGCATCCATATGAGTTTTGAGTTTGGCAAAATGCTATTTCTTCCACTGTGTTGAAGTTAGAATTTCTCCTAATCAGATAAACTGCCAGAGTATGATTATAATTGCTGCAATTACATGTTAAACAAATCTATTCTAACACAAAGCCACTAGTTGTTGCTTCTGTGAGCATCTATTCTGGTCTACCAATCTCCTCGTTGGTCATAGGAACTTGCTTTTGATAATTTGTTACAATTATCATCCTTCTCCACATTTCAATGTTCTGACCATTTCTTGTGCATCTTGTCTGAGTTGGAAACCCATGTCATTTGTTTCAGCACTTAACATTTTCTTTTCTTGAAATCACTAAGAAAGACCCAAGTAGATGGTGCTCGGGATCAGATATATGCTTATCATCTAAATTGACTGGTTATTCCTGGAATAATTATAACTGATTTTGCAGAGAGTCTATTTCTTTTACAGGCATTGTTTGAGAGGATGAGAGCACTGACTATGTATAATCAAAGTAAATGATATGCTACTCATTTTTGCTTTTCATTTTCCTTTTTTTTTATTTAGTTGTTGCCCTCAGTCTAGTCACTGCCACAAAACTTGGCTGTATTTGTTTATGACTCTGTTGTTGCCTATTGAAGATTCTATTGGTACGGTGCGGATACTACTACTAGTAATTGCAGCTTTGTTGTTGATGAACAGTTTGCAGCATCTGTAGATGCTTATGATTATCAAATGTGCAAGACTCACCTTCAATACAGTTGGCTAAAACTGAGTGCTCTTTCCAGGAACCTGTTTTGATGCCTGAAACAGACATGTTGGGCAATCATTGTACTGAGGACCTGAGGTCTTATTATCAGCAAAACTTTCAATCTCTTGATATCACAATGGATATATGCTTTTTTGAAAAAAAAATATTTTGTTAACTAAGTTAATTTATAGGCTAGAAGCTAGAACTGCAGCTGTCCAAAGACTGAAAAAGATCACTAGTTTTTTTGAAGCACTGTTCTTGGAACTCTGTTCCCTAAAACAAAGGTGAGTCTTGATGGAGTCTTTACTAAACAGGTACATTTGCTCAACCTTATGCTTTTAGTCTATTTTCACCTATTGTTTATACCGAGCGACTGTACAGCAAGTTGTCCTTGCGGGAGTTTAAATTAGTTTAATTGAAGCAAAATTTACTGTATGAAACTTTTCATTTATGTTCTGTAACATTTCGTTCGTGCAACTTGGAAAAAATTAATTTTTGCCAGATGTTTTTCAGATATTTAGGAATAGATGCAACTGCTTGCTTTATTTTTATTCAACATCAGAGCTTCATAGTTTCAAGAAAATTCAAATGTGTACTAATCTCAGACAATTTGGTAGTTAAAACAATTCTACTTATTGTAGGAGTACCCAAGTTAACGAGTCATGCTACATGTTATGCCTCCATGGGAGGGTAGTTTCAAAATATTTGATGCCGCATGTATCTCATTCAGTAAGCAACCGCTACAATTGCATCACTTTTGTAGGTAGATTGTTCAGTTTGATCCTAGCTTGAGAAGAAAGCAAATTAATAATTCTACTATATGCACTGTGCTTGAGGTTAGGAATGACATCAATGTAGAATGGGTCAAGTCTTCGCGGCTGCTTTTCCTCCATCCAACTGTTCCAAGCGTTTTTGGAACAGAACGGAATAAACTATGGTTATTCACATGTTGAAGAAAGAGGGGGTACACATAGTGAAGAAGCAAAAGGATGGGTAAACCCAACTGTTATATTCTTGCGCATTTCAGTGTTTTGCCACTACAAGCACAGACAGCAATAGCATGCACACAAACAATCTGTGAATGCTTATACATTCTATTACACAATTTGTGTATACGTGCATATACAATATTGTGTAGGGTTTAAAACCACACCCACTTTATTCTATAAAATGTGAGTGTATGCACACAAATATAATTGTATACATACACATGAGAATTTATTATTTTTATTTTATGTAAGGGTATTCATGCAAAATGTGTATATGCACACATGTAAAACTTGTTATTTTACGCAACGCAAGTGTATAAGTTCAAAATATATGTACATAGGCACACATGCATTTTGTATTTTACAATTTAAGTGGATGCATGCAAAATGTGTATATATACAAATGTAGAATTCAAAATATGTATATACACACATGTAGAATTTTACACAATACACTTGTATGTACTCAAAATATGTGTATATATACACATGCAAAATTTCTTTCACATAAAGTAAAGATATACACATTTTCTATACACACAAAATGTGTATATCTGCACAAACATGCAGCATTTGTTGTTTTACACAATGCAAGTGTATGTATGCAAAATATGTGCTTACCTATACACACATGTGCATAATTTCTTACTTGACATATGGTAAAGCATATGAATGCAAAATGTGTGTATATATAGTCATGCAGAATTTCTTTCTTTTATACAATGTAAATGTATACACTGAACATATGTGTATATGCATGCACATGCAAGGTTCTTTATTTTACACAATGCAAGTGTATGCATACAAAATGTGTATATCTACACATTCAGATTTTTCTTTTTTGGAATGCATAATTTGTTGTTTTACACAATATAAGTATATATACTCAAAATATTTGTAAGATATACTCACCTATCTTGATTTTGTTATTTTAAATAAATATATGTGCACAAAATATGTATGTATATAGACAAGTATAATTTGTGATTTTGTTAGTGTGTGCATACAAAATGTGTCTATACACAATGTAAGTGTATGCATACAAAATACATGTATATGTATATACGTACAAAATTTGTTATTCTACTCAATGTATGTGTAAGCATGTAAAATGTGTATATAAACATATATATCCATAATTTATTATTTTTACATAATATATTAGTATGTACTCAAAAAAATATGTATATGTACACGGACTTGCAAAATTTTTTATTTCACGCACACATGTAGAATTTGTATATATGCAAAATATGTTGCACATATGCATAATTTTTTATTTTACCCAATATAAGTGTATCCATCCAAATTGTTTATATCTACATAAACATGTATAATTTGTTGTTTTGAACAATGTAAAGTATATTTTTATATATACATAGGCATGCAAAATTTGATATTTTGCACAATTTTATTTTGTGCACGCAAAATATATAGACATAAATGTAAGTATATACTTATAAATGTGTAAATATACACACACATGTAGAATTTATTAGTTTACACAATGTTATTATGTGCACACAACTTGAATTTGTTATTTGACACAATTTAAGTGAATGCTTGCAAAATATTTGGAAAAATGCACCTAGATGCATAATTTGGATAAAATGTGTATATGTACACATGTAAAATTTATTATTTTTAAAACTGTGCTTGCACCCAATCAAAATAGGTGTATATCTACACACACAGAATTTATTATTTTTACATAAGGTGTAAGTATGCTCACAAATGTGTGTGAATGCAAAATGTGTATATATAAATATCTAAATTTATTATTTTAAATTTATACTTGTACGTCCTTAAAATGTGTATATTTACACACATGCATGTAGAATTAGTAATTTTTACACAATGTAAATATATGTTCGTAAAATGTATGAATGCTAAATATGTGTATATGTACACATAAAAATTTGTTTTTCAATTATACTTGCATGTACTCAAACTATAGGTATATCTACGGACATATGTGGAATATGTTATTTTTAAATAAGTGTATGCTCGCAAAATGTGTATATATACACCACACATAAAATTTGTTATTTTTATACAATGTAAGTTTATGTTTAGAAAATATGTACTAATACAAAATATGTGTATATCTACACATGTAAAATGTTTTAATTTTATACGTGTAAATATTGCTCACAAAAATGTGTTTATATACATATAAATCTTGTTGTTTATAAGATTTAAAATTATATTTACATGTATTCAAAATATGTGTATATCTACATACACATTTAAAATTTGTTATTTCTACACAATACAAGTATATGCTCATAGAATATGAACATATACATAAATATTTTTATTTGTACTTGCATGCACTTAAAATATATATATATATATATTCACACACATGTAAAATTTGTTATTTTTACATAATGCATAGGAAAGACTGAAAAATATGTAAATATATGTGCAAATCTTATTTTTTAAAAAAATTTAAAAATGTATTCATATGCACTCAAAATATTCATAATCTATGCATACATTTAGAATTTGTTATTTGTATTCTCACATAATGTGAATTTATACATTAATTTTTTTACTTGTATGTACTTAAAATACGTATATATATACATGTAAATTTTGTTATTTTTAAAATTTAAAATTGTATTTGCTTGCATTCAAAATATGTGTATATCTGTACACACATTTAGAATTTATTATTTGTATATATTTGCTTACATAATGTGCGTATATATATATATGAAATTTTTTTATGTGTACTTGTTTGCATTTAAAATATGTGAATATCTATGCACATTTAGAATTTGTTGTTTTTTTTATATTATGTGTAAGTATTGATTGCAAAATGTGTATATATACATGAAATTTTTGTTATTTTTAAAATTTAAAATTATATTTTTCATCCACTCAAAATATGTGCATATATATACACACATTTTGAAATTTTTATTTTTACAAAATACAAGTGTATGTTCACACAGCATGAATTTATACATGATTTTTTTATTTGTACTTTCATATACTTAAAGTATGTGTATATGTACATCCAAACCTTGTTTTTTCAAATATTTAAAATTGTGTTTACATGCACTCAAAATATGTGTGCATTTGTATACACATTTAGAATTTATTACTTTTATACAATGAAATTATTTAGATTATGTTCTTTGGCAGGTATTGGAACAATCTATAGCCGAAGAATTCAACATTCTTATCTATAGCAAAACAATTAAGTCTTCTAGATAGTGTAGCATTATTTGTTTCTCTTTCTTCCTTAAATTAGAGATGTTTGAAATAGCTTTAACAATAGAGGGCATTAGAGATATTAGTTTGCTAGTGATGCAGAAAATTATCTATATATTGCTTTTGATTATCATAAAATTCTTCAAATGTTTTATGTGTTTGTTCTCATTTTTGCATTTAAGAAAATCTACAAGACATGTTATGGAACTAGAGCACATAAGTTTATTTGCTAATGGTACAAGGCAGGAGTAATTCCAAGTATTGATGTTCAGTTTTCACATGCTAGCAGTAATATTGTTCTTTGGAGTTGAAGAAAATTACTGCATTTCTAGTCTTGCTACCAGAAACATACACAAAGATAATAAAATTTATGAGCAATTATGCTTTTAAGACTAATGGTTGATATGTTCTAAAAAAAGGAAAATTGACAAAATAGAACCCTTGAAATATTTGTAGAAATATGAAACCTGTAATTTAGGTATTAAAATTTAAAATTTTAAAATACAAGTTTAATATTTATATATTTATAAATAAGCCCCCTAAATTTGTTTATTTATAAATAAGTCACGATTTTATTTTTTGCAATAAAATTTTAGAAAACCGACGTGGGAGATTTTAAAGTACCTCAATTTTTAATTACAAGTTTAATATTTATATATTTACAAATAAACCCATCAAATATTTTTACTTATAAATAAGTCTAAATTTTGATAAAAATATGATTAAAAATTAATATGAAAAATTAGGTATTTTCTGGAATAAGATCATAATTAATATACGCATATTAAAAGACACATATCTAATCATATGAATACAACATATTCTAATATTAAACATCATAATACATACATTACAGTACTTACATCCAAAATAGTAGTGATGAATATATAGTACATTCGTAAATACTATACATCATAAGACATACGCTACAATGTTGACACTCAAATAACAAGTCATTTATAAATACTCAAATAAAAGTTGGAAACTCACAATATTATAATACAAAAATCACATGGAATGTATCGTCCAACATCAGATGAACTTCCGGCAAAAAAATATAGTGACATTTATTAATATATTATTTCAAAATCACATAAATTAAAATAAAAAAAATTGTCAATATTTTTTAAGAAAAAATCATATTATAGATTCATACTAAAATCTGAAATTCTTCTGCTAGACATTTTTCTTTTTTCTTTCCTTACCACATTCTCTCATATATGCATTTTTAATTAATCTTTGATTTTTCACTAATTTTTAATTACTATTAAATCAAAAAGCTTTAATTTATTGTTATGTTCTACCAGGGTCTTTCCTCCCCATCACATGCAATCCGTCCATGTCCACCGCGCTCCGCCGCTTCCCCACCACCTCCCTCATCGTCGAGTCCTTGTACGAGCTCTCCGATACCAATGGACTCCTCCGAAACGGCTCTACGGAGAAGCGATCAGCCGGCGTGGGGGGCTTCTTCACGGCCTCCGCCGTCTTGTAGATCACATCCCAGCACACATGGTCCTTGCTGAGCATATTCGGCATCCCAATCCACTCCCCTGTCGCAAGCTTCTCTATCCCCGCGCTAATTGCCGTGTAATCGATGGCGATCTCAGCCGCGCCGCCGGGGAAGATAGCGATGGCGCAGTCGGGATGCTGGGCTTCGATTCAAGGGAATCGGCCGCGAACAAGTCGATCCGGCACATCGGGTGCCGGATACGTCGCCAAAACCCCGATGAGACACTCAAGATCATGGTGACCGAGGCCATCGAGAAGGCGTGCGTCTCATCCCATCGCCGAGGCGGCAACCGCCACGGCTGCGATCGCGTGGCCGACGTTGTGGTTGCAGTACCGGAGCACCCTTTCACCGTACTTCCAGGCCTCGCACCAGAAGATCGAGGAGAGGACGACGACGAGGGGAACAGAAATCTTGGAAGGTAGATCAACGTCAAGGACGGAGCGGATCTGGAGGGAGTGGTCCTTGGGGGAGTAGTGGGCGACGAAGGAGTGGTCGGCGAGGGAGCAGACAGCGGCGGAAGAGAGGACGTGAGCCTCGGTTGGGTGGAGGTTGCCGGAGGAGGGGTTGACGCAAAGGGACCAAGTGGAGAGGCCGGTGGACTTCCAGCCGGAGAGGGAGAGGGAGTCGAAGAGGAGGCGGGAGAGGGAAGAGAATGAGAGAGGCAGAGGAGGGGAGGGTTAGGAGGAGGTGAAGAATAGGAAGGGATAGTGAGGAGAGTCGCTGGGACGAGGAGGATGGTAGAGGAGAGGAAGGAGCGGAGCAAAGAGGAGGCCCTGAGCCTACGAGGGCGAGTGCACCAATTAAAAACTGACGTTCGCATCCGTGCGGTAGTGTGCCTTCGGCCGAGCCCGCACCGTTGGGGCCGTTTGAAACGAAATCAAGGTTAAGGTCAAGATTAAATGAAGGAATAAAATGTAAAACGCTAGTACGGTCAAATAAATTCTGTTTAGTTATTGATCTGATTAGATTAAAATTTTTTATGGGCAAAAATACCCTCTGACGTCGGCACTGTGCACACAGCACTGTTCATCTTCTTCGCGCGTAAACGACGTCACCGGCGGAGCTCGCACCCAGAGCTCGCTAGCCAAGCCCGCGCGCAGAGCTTGCCGACCGAGCTCGCGCTGGCAGCTCGGGCGCGGAGCTCGCGCATGGAGTTCGCCGGCGGAGCTCGAGCGCGAAGCTCGCCGGCTGAGCTCGAGTGCAGAGCTCGACAGCCAAGGTCGAGCGCGAAGCTCGCCGGCTGAGCTCGCGCATGGAGAGGATGAACAGTGCTGTTCCCCGATCTGAGCCGTTGGATCGAGATCCGACGGTTGAAATCAAGTGATGATATTTTAGTCAAAACTTTGTTAAAATTTAAATGAATAAAATAATATTAATGCGATCAAATTTTTAATGTTTAAAAGATAATCTGATCAAGACGAAACCAGCTTAGCCCTAACCCCGTTCCAAACGACCTCTTGCTGGTCTGAAGTCTACGCTCAATGCTGCGGGTCTAGATAGCGCAACAGTGGAAAAAGATAAAATTTAACTATAAATATCAAAAAAAATTTATAAACATACCTAATTTTATGATGTTATATGTAAATATTTAAAAATTATATATATAATAAATAATACTTTTTTAAAAATTTAATTATAAAATTACAGAAAATAAAAGTACAATTTTTTTAAAAAAAAATAATTAAAAAATTGTAGATAAATAATTTGAAAAAAAATATAAATAATTATATAAATTTCGAAAGATTTTTAATAATTAAAAAAAATTTCAAGAGAGGGTAGATAATTAACCCTTATTTTTAAGACTATTTTTGATACACTTCAGACTATATCATCTCGGGAGGTCCAAAACCTAGCCCAAATATTATCCAATTGAGTCAGGCCTGTGCATTAGTCATTTTCCGCAAATGTATAAATTAAAAATGTGTACAAAGAACACAGGATTTATCACTTATACAAAAATGGAAGTGAGTGCGCATCTACACAATTAGTTATTTACAGTTGTATGGGCATATATCCGTGAAATTCATACGTATCTATTTCCCCAAGCAATTTGCATATACATGTGCAAAATTTGTATGAATGGGTATATATCCATGAAATTCGTACCCCTCTATTTCTCTAAGCAATTTGTATATACATGTACAAAATTCATATGCGCCCACACAACATGTCTATAAAAATATCATAAAAAAAAAAAAATAAACATAAACGCACACAAATATAACCATGTAAATATGCAGATCAGATGAATATTGAAAATAAGAATCCTGCCAAACACAGCAAAAGGAAAATGCTTGCAAAGTATAGTTAAAGATTTAGCTTTGGCTAACGGAGTCCTGCAAAAGTCCATGGTAATAATCGCCTGAAGATAAAACCCATAGTTACATGACATATGCACCCAATTTCAGGGGATTTTCCAAAAGACCATGATCAGCAAGTAGCATTCCGGCAAAGTTGTTTCTCTGCCACAAATCCAATTCCTGAACTTGCAAACAAAATAATTAGCATAGCAGTCCCCAGTGTATCACAAATCCTAGATTGCACAATCACTACGCATGCTAGTCTATGGGCCTAATTCATTCTTACATATCACAAGCACAAAAGAATAGGAAAATCATCAACACAAGAAAACCAATAAGCACCATGCAATCAAGATCATGAAAATAACCATTGTTGTTAAAAAAATGGTAAGTCATAAATTAAAGCAAGAAGTGAAAAGTTATTATGATGGGTATAAACTAGAGTTAAATGAACATCATCTGGCAAAGTGAACAAAGCAACAGCAGAAAATTAACTCCTAAAGGAGGATGAGTTCCCTTGCCATCATCCCAATCGACCTCCCCGAAGCCCCAACAAGATCACTCACAAGGGGTTTCCCTCGATCCCCCCCGGATTCAGGGCCTTGGGAGAAGAAGTCAGAGTCGGTGGATGATATGTGTTCTAGGGGCAGGAACCAGCCCAACATCTCAAGCTATGTACATGACCCAAACCCTAGATCCCCATCAGGTCCAGCCCACAAACCACAATTGGGAGAACGGCTATGTTGCCCAATCAAACTACTTCAAAGCAAGCTTCAAGGAGATTCCTCCCATGCCCGTCTCGGGCGTGGATCACTCACTAAAAACATCAAGAAGATTCAGGACATCCCCATGACCATCCAAGGCATCAACGGGGCACTCAAGTGCTTGCTAAGGTCGAGATAGTGGAAAAACTTGAGGATGGTGTGCCACTGACTGAAGATTTAGAAGGAAATGAATGGTCATGGATACAGAGCAAAAAGTCGCCTAGGTTGATCTACAAAGCAGTTAGGGTGTGAAACTAGGATGAACAAGGCTGAAATTCCAAGGAGAAGTTGATGATGACAACAAACTTCCACCTCTGTTGGAACAATGTCGTTTCCTACCAGACGGGACAGATGGTCCTACTATTATTATGTAAAAAGGGAGGTGGAGAGGTACATTGTACTGAATTGATAAGGAAATGTGGAAGACACCAATAGACTGACTTGCTAGTGGGCACAGACTTCCTTGTCAACACTACAGATGATAAAAATAATTGAAGATGGTGAATAGCGAAGCATGGAATGTTGGATTGGTATAGCGATTTAGGAACCAGCTGCAAATAGATGCTTTGGGAATTGACCATCCAACAACCATGGGAATCAACCACCACCCTGTAGAAGAGGAAACAATTTGTTGAGGTGACACTAATAGTTGATCTCTACGGCTTCCTCCAGGGAGTCGGCAGTCCCACCACTATGGAGGAGCATCAGGGCCATAAGGCCCACCCAAAAGTGGCTGAAGAGACAGGTACATCTAAAGACCCACTCATTATTCATGTTGCCTTTAAAAATAGGACTGTCCCCTCTAAACTTGTGTATTCTTGTATGTTTTCCTCATGGTCCCTTCAAAAATTTGCTCAAATCGAGTGAGTCACTATGTGGCACTGATATCCATATTAATCGTCCTGGGCCCAAGGCTATCTTTGCTAAAGCTTGAAAAGAGAGGGGCTAAAATCACACATGATGGGGAAGATCAAACCGAGGGATGATTATACTTTCTTGGAACATTAGGAGCTCAAGTACTTCTAGTAAAAAGAGATTTGTTAGAATCACACTTAATGAAACCAAGGCAGATGTAGTAGGTATTCAAAAAAATAAAATGAACTACTTCTTAAAAGGGGTTCTAAGGTAGTTGGGCGAAAAATGGATAGATACCTGGCTTGCCCTCCCATCCAGGGTGCTTCAGGTGATATTTTGTTTGAGTGGAAGATAGTTCTCTTCAAAGGATTCACAATATCATTGAAAGGTACTCTATTTTGTGGTACTCCAAAATGTAGACACAAATGAAATGACTTTGTACGTCTGTGCATGCTCCCTACACCGGGGAGAAGAAGCAAGAGCTATGGGAGGAGTTGAACACTGTAAGAGAGGCCTGGAAAATCTCAAGGGTTGTTTTAGGTGATTTCAATGCTACCGGGTTCTCATCTGATGGGAAAAATACAGCAGAGAGCAATCAAGACAGGTTGAATTTTAATGAGTGGATTACTAATCGATATTCCTTTATCACGAGCGAGATACACATGATCCAACAACCAAGCAGTGCCTAGTTTTGCTAAGCTAAACAGGTTTCTAATATTATTAAAGTGAGAATCTATATACCCTCTAGCTATAGCTAAAGCCCTCCTACATACTACCTCTGATCAGGTACTTATTAGCCTGTCTACTAGAAAATAACCGACAGAATAGAAGAAAGTTCTTATTTGAGAGCATGCGGCTTCAAGAAGAATAGTTTGTGAATTTGGTGTCTGAGAAATGAAAACAATACCTTAATAGGGCAGATGGAGTCACTAAACTGATCAAGAAACTTCAAAGGTTAAGGGCTGACATTACTCGGTGGTGTAAAAAGTAGTTTGTAAACGTGAATGCTAGAAAAAAGAAACTCCTTGATAACATAGCAAATCTGGAAAAAGCATAGGAAGAGGCTCAATTGTCTGAGTTTCATAGCCCAATTGATTTTAAGCTAAAACTAGATGAGGTTCTGAAAAAAGAGGAATTAATGAGAAAACAAATATCAAGAATTACGTGGATCCAAAAGGGGGCTGCAAATATTGCATTTTCCACAAATTTGCTAGTAACAAAAAGAAAGTAAATATGATTACAGAACTAAAGCAGGGCGAGAAATTATATATGAGAAGAAATGGCGAGACACCTTGTGGATTTCTATAAAAACTTATTTGGTATTGCCAAAGACTAGCAAATTAAGGTAGACTGGAATAAGTTGTATCTAGATAAAATCAAATTAGAAGAGATAAAGAGTCTGATTTTACTAAGGAAGAGATCAAGAAAGGAATTTGGGACATGGTTGAATTAGAACTCCAATACCAAATGACTTTTCCATATTATTCGACAAGAAATCATGGTCAGTGGTCAAAGAGGACTTAAAGTTGATGTTTGTCGATTCATTTCATCACAGAACTTTCCTGAATAAAACAAACTTTGCTTTGATCACTTTTATCCCAAAGAAGATGCAAATCAATTGAAGGACTTCATACCTATGTCTTTTGAACTCAATCTAAAAATCTTCACTAAAATCTTGGTTGAAAGGCTACAAAAAAGGATATCTATGTTGATTGACCTCACCCAATTTTCTTAGTTGAAAGGCTACAGAAAAGGAAATCTATGCTGATTAACCCCACCCAATTTGCTTTTATACTTGAAAGATATATCTTGAAGAGTGTAACTACTGCCCAAGAAATCATTTTTTAAGTGCAAGAAATTGAAGGTACGGGGGGTCATGTTAATAGTAAATTTTGAAAAAAAATAATAATAATGTGAATTGGTCTTTTCTAGTTAAAACTAATGAAGACTAGAGCACCGTTTGGTTTGGAATCAGAATCGAGATTTAAATTAAGACTAGTGAACCATTTTTATAAACTAATTTTTATCAAAATTAATCCTATAACAATTTAAAATTCAAAAAACTATTTAATTTTTTACAATAATTTAATTTAATAGCAGTATACAATAAGTAATATTAATTTTGTAAGAAAAAAACTTTTAAAACGAGCTAATTCTGATCTTAATCCTAATCCAAACGATACCCAAGAGATTTGAAAAAAAATGGGTTCACTATATTAGAAACTTGCTGGAAACAGTGAAGGTGTCCATCCTTTTGAATGGAAACTCTAATGGAAGTCTTTTCAGCATGAAAGACATTAAACAAAGAGACCCCTTCTCTCCTTACCTATTTATTTTTTTCACAGCTCATCCACACAGAATGCTTCTTAGTACAAAGTACAGCTTACTTCAGGGACTTTTCAGGCCTACAAACTTATTTGTGAGGCAAATCCCGATCATTTTCTGCACTTAAAAGCAATCCTCTACATGTATGAAGGTATATCTGAGATGAAAATAAACTTTCACAAGAGCTCAGCGTTGGCTCTTGTCCTCAAGATACTAACACGCTACTTGCAAGGATCATGAATTATAAGATAGAGAATTTCCCTTTTAAATACTTAAGGATACTTATAAAGGATATAGAGTTGACTAAAAATGAATGGTTTACGTGATCAATAAGGTAGAGAAAAAGTTGGAGACTTAAAAAAGAACCTTATCGATTGGTGGCAGAAGACTTAGTGTAATCCACAACTCCATGATATATTGGATGGCTTCTACCAACTACCAAAGTGGACATTAGAAAACGAGATCAAATCAAAATCAAGTTCCTTTTGAAAAGGCAATGAGAAAGAGAGCAAATACCACCTAGTAAACTGAGAATTAGTCTGCACAAGGAGAGTAAATGGGGGACCAAGCATACAAAATTCTGAGACTTTCAATGAGATTTTATTGATGAAGTGGTGGTGGAAGTTATTTGATGATGTGGATAGCCCTTGGAAGAATATTGTCATGGCCAATTACCATAGAAGTAAGCTACCCTCACGTCAGTTCCTTAAGGATCCCAGAAGATGCTCAATTACCATAAAAGTAAGCTACCCTCACTTCAGTTCCTTAAGGATCCCAGAATATGCTCTACCTTTTGGAACGGTGTGACAAATAACAAACAAAATTTATGGTCCACATTGATTATGCACCAGGTAACAGACAATTTATTTAACTTTTGAAAGGATAGAAGGCTTAATGGAATTAGACTGAAAATGATCTACCTTGTTTCCTGTTCATATGCAAAAATCCTCTTGTATCCTTGGCAAAAGTCAGACAACAAGGTACTTTCATCAAGAGGAGAGTATTCCTTGAAATCAGTTTCTTGGAACATATTACCTATAAGCTCGTTCCCCAAAACCCAAGCCAAGGAAAGGATAAGGTGAGGTGGAGATTGGATCAAAGCTTCTCTGTTTGTTCAGGATATGAGATCATGACTTAAAATGGTGTGAGAACATTCTTCCTTAACAATGTACGGAAGCTATCATACGCTCTCAAGACCAAAATTTATGTTTGGTTAGTGCACTATAATAGGATCTCACTGTTGAGAATCTAGAAAGGAAATGTTGGAAAGGCCCCTCATGCCCTTGTCTTTTATGCAATGCTGCACCTAAAACTAATGATCATATCTTCTATTGTTGCCCTTTTACCATAGATGTATGCAAGGACATCCTTAGCCATTTAAATCTGAGTCCTCCCCTGACCGCCATTGCCAATCTATGGTCAGAATAGATGAAAAGAAAAAACAAGCATTATTGAAGAGCTGGAGATCTAATGGATCTATTGCTCCTATGGTTGGTCTAGAGGGAAAGAAATGGTAGAGCATTTCAAAACAATTCCAAATCAGCTTAACACATAGTTCAATCCATTGGCCATATGCTGAAAAATTGGTTGTGCTCCTGCCCAGAGAAGCAAAGGAGCAATCTGGGTAGGGTGCTAGGGGTCGTTTGTTTCCAGACCAAGATTAGGATTATCCCGGACTGACCGGTCTACCATCCAAATATCAAAAATTTGACCAGACTAATATTATATAATTTAATTAAATTTTAAGTAGGAAATGACTAAAATGTCCTCAAGCACCAAAGGCCGGCGCGACCTCGCCCAACCAGCTCCCCACGCGAGCTTGCCTAGCTAACTTCCCACGCGAGCTCCCCGCGCGCTGCGCTCGCCCCGCCAGCACTGCTCGCCCCGCATTGCGCACAAAAATCCTAAACCGCAACAAAAACTGAAGGTAAGATGGTGCAGAAAAAATTTGAACCATTCGGTAGTCAGATCAGTAACCAAACACTAAAATTTTGATCATATTATCTTTTTATACTGTAGTCCTCCTTTTAAGTTTGACCTTGATCTTGATCCGGAACCAAACAAGCCCCTAATGTATTGGCAAAGTCCTAATAGGGAGTCTCACTCTTTCGCAGCAGAACTAGGGGCTAAAAGAAGCAAATCTGAAGCTGGCAGCAACTAGTACTTGCTTTCCACTATTGAACGCTTTGTCTGTAAATTCTTAGACTGGGATTTAGTTTTCTGTAAAGGAAATTTATTGGTTGATCCATTATAAATGGATACAAAAATTGTAACACTTTTATTTCTTATTTACTAGACAAGGTTATGGAATGGTAAATTCTAATCACTTCAAAAAAAAGTAAACTAACTCTAGAAAAGCAGGAGCAATTCACATAATAAAATCATAGTACAACCAACAGTAGTTCACATAATAAAAACATAGTACAACCAATAATAGTTTACATAATAAAAACAGTAGTTCACATAATAAAAACATAGTATTAGGTCTTGCTAGTAAGTTGGTGTTATATTGCAAATCAAATTACTAATTGGTTAAAAAGCAACTAGGATCATAAATACAACGATTTAACACATCTTGAAAAATCAACTCAGACAACATTTAATTAATTAATTAAACTTTAATTACACTAAGCTTTACCAAAAAAGAGGAAGTCTAGGTTGGTTAATGTCAAATAAATTTAAACTCCTCGCACTAATCGCCTTGAACAGACTTGGGTAGCATGCAAACTAGCAAACCATGCTTTTAGAGGCAAATAAAGACAAAGATTGCAAAAATAAAATTGTCATTATTATATCAACGAGAATCATATTATTGAGAATACTAATATTTTAACATACACATTAGGAGGAGGCCATTTTAAAATCTGATCTACTACAATCTAGATTTATTAGAGATTTAGGATATATGAGGCCCAAAAAGGGAACTCCTAAACATGCAAGGACCATAGTCACTGGGGAAGAAAGCAACCCATCTGATTGCAAGCCAATGGAGCATCAAACCCTAAATCCATAGAAGACCCAAATCCTAGATCCACAGAAGACCCAGACTGCCCAAATCCAAGGTTAGGGTTAACAATCAAACAGGCCTCACATCCTCCAGGGACATTTTTCTTGTTGGGAAGGAGATCTATCCTCAAATCCAACATTGTCGAAGACCTCTAATCAATATTGACAAGTAGAGGATGTCAAAGTGTCGGATGATCTTCCAATATTTTTGATGCTTGAATTGGGAACATCAGACGATGGAATGCCAAAACCTAGTCATATATCAGCGATGGGACAGATTGAGGCATTGTGCACCTCAATGCTGCTTCAGAGTGTCTAGGGAAGGCAAACAAGGAGTCCTTGAGCATGCAGGTGCGAACCTTCAAGATCCCGATGGATTTTTAAATTATAATTTCTACCATATCCCTTACATCATGCTCAGTGATCAAAATTACTCGAGGCGCTCCATCAAAAGACAGAACATCCAAGATTCACGTCTAACTCGCTAGCCATGAGTCTAGAATGAAAGGAAAAGACGATTAAGGATGGAGAGTTTCGCATACCGTTTCCCAACTTAGATACTCTTGAAGTGGTTGTGACTTCGAATATAATTCAAGGAGAAGACTAGAAGGGGGCGATATCAAGATGGGAACCAAGGCAAACTACTAACAAAAGGGTACAAGTAGCAATCAAGATAAAAGACTTTCTACTATGGGGCAAAACAATCCTCTCCAAGGGCTTAGCAGAAGTCAAGACAATTTTAGAAGTGGACCACTCCTTTGAAATGACTAATATTAAGGAGTTCAAAGTGTTCTTGTAAGTAAGGAATGTGCAAAACATCCCTACGGAGATTAAAGGTCCTGTTGATAAGTATCAGGTTGCGACTAAGCTTGAACCTTTGAAGAACTTGGAGTGGGGATTTCTCTTACAAAAGAACCTGAAGACAAAATGATTTTAGGTGCAAAGACGACAGTCTCCACACCTAATCTACAAACAAACTAGTACCTATTAGAAATCAAGAGCAAGATTGGAACTTCCAAAAAAATAAAGATGAATAAGCCCTCAGACTCCCATAAGTACTAGAGCAACAGTGCTTCCTACCATCAGGAACAACTAACGTAGTGGCGATCATGCAAAAGCAGAATTCGAAAGAGAGGGCGAGGGGGCGCTATTGCTAGATTAATGAAAACACGTGGAAGACAATGGTTAAAAGCGGTTTATTCATGGGCCTAAATTTCCTAGACAATGTCCACTCAAAGCCTAAAAGGGGAGAGTGGCATGACATCAATGCTGGAAAGGGGTGAGGACTTGGAACAGACTAGACATAGCCTTTTTCCCGCCAAACCACTCTACATTTATGGGAGCCGACACCTCTTCTAAGAAGAATGCTCCAAAAAACAAAGATATCTGCAAAGGCTCTGGCCATGGTTGTTAAACCAACTACTTCGAGGGAGCCACCTCTTCGTAAAATCCAAAACTATAAGGACAACCCAGAAGATGTCTCGAGAACACAGGTTCTTCTAAAACCTTTGTTATTCATGCACCTTTTAAAAATAGAGATATTTTCCCCAAAGAAAATTATTGGTTTACATCATTGTCCTTAGAAAAATTTACCCAAATAGGATCGCTCTGTGGAATTGATATTCATTCTAACCAACTAGAGACACCAAAGCCATTTCCAATTCCTTTCAAGAGCTAGAGAGGGGAAGCGCTAGGAACATTCAAGAGAGGGATACACAAACCCTTAAATGAATATTCTATCCTAAAACATTAGGGAGCTAGATACCGTTAAGAAAAACGGTGTTGTAAAGTTAATGAAACAAAGATTGATACTGTTTGTACTCATGAGACAAAAAAAAAAAGCTGCTCAAAAGGGATGTTGAGGTAATAGGATGGCAAGAAATTTGACACCTAGCTCTCTCTGCCCTCTAAAAGGGCAACAAGGCCGCGGCAAGGCAAGAGAGAAGGTATCCTTTTGAGGTGGAATAACAAGTCCTTCCAAATGACTGAACATAAGTAAGACAATTATTCTTTGTCATTCTACACAACAAGCATACCCAAATGAAGTGGCTATGTACTTTAGTATGCACCACACACTAGAGATGAGAAGTTCTTGGACGAATTAAATGCTCTAAAGTTAGAGTGGAAATTCGCATAGGCGATTTTTGGAGATTTCAATGCAACTAGATACATGTCTAAGAAGAAAAATATTATGGGCAGCTTCTTGGACAGAATTGGCTTCAATGACAAGATTGGTAAACATGAATTAATTGATATATCATTATCTTAAAAAAACTTCACTTGGTACAACAAATAAACAAACCCAAGCTTGCCAAATTAGAGGTTGAGTTTTCAGAAATGAAATTAAACAAGACTATATAGGATATGGTTGACTCCAAAACACCAGTACTTGACAATTTTCTTATTTTGTTCTACGACAGATTCGGAGAAGTAGTCAAAGAGAATATCAAATAGATGTTTGTTGAAACATATCATTATAAATCATCCTTAGCAAAGGCCAATTTTGCCCCAATCACCTTGATTTCTAAAAAAGAGCTAACTATCTAAAGGATAATTTGTCTATTGAATCATATTCTCAAAATCTTCACAAATGTATCAGCAGAAATATTAAAGGTCAAAATCTTTGACCTGAAAAGTGTAGACACAGCACAGAAGGTAATTTTTGGATGCAAAAAACATAAGAAATGAAGGGCAATGTCACACTTAACTTTGAAAAGACCTATAATGATATAGACTAGACCTTTTTTTTAGACTTACTAGAGGCTAGAGGTTTTGGCAGTATGTGAATTCAGTGGATTAGGAATTTACTAGAAACAATGAGTCTTTATCCTTCCGAACAGAAACCCACATAGAAGCATCTTGAGTAGAAAAGAAATCAAATAGAGTAATTCTTTATCTCCATACTTGTTCATCTTTATAACTAATTGCCTACACCAAATGCTTCAACTTGTTCAAGGAGCAGGTCCAATCAAATGACTATATGGAGTCCTCAACTTACACTATGAAGACACTTTAATCTTTGCAGCAAATCTTGAGGTTTTCATACATTTGAAGCTCATACTATCATGTTTGAGGGTCTGTTATGAATAAGGATCAATTTCCACCAAAGCTTAGTTATTAGATTAGGAGATGACAGTCAGACTACAACACAAACATTTACAAATATCATAAATAATTATAAGCTTGAAGGTCTTTCATTTAAATATCTAGGGATGCCTATTAAAGACAAGGAGCTAAACAAAAAGGAATGGTTGCCTATGCTCAATAAGACAGAGAATAAGCTAGAAACATGAAAAGGTAAATGCCTATCAATTAAATGACTTTTTAATGAATGACTTATTACCAGCTTTCAAAGTAGATGATCAAGAGACTGGACCACATTAGGGTTAGATTCTTATGAAGGGGCACTGAAACTGAACGCAAATGTCACCAATCCAATTGGGTAAATTGTACTAGAAGACAGAATAGGGGCTTGGCATTTCAGAATATTGAAGCCTTCAATCAAGCACTGAAAAGAAATACTCATGGAAACTATATGATGAGACAAACAATCCTTGGAAGCATACTGACTTATTTAACTACTACAAAAGTGCCTTCCCACTCTACAACCCCAAAAAAAACCCACAAAATGCTCTGGATTATGGAAAGAGGTTCTAACGATAAGAGAAATGTTTAACATTGACTATCATGTTGGAGATGGGACAGATAGAGGTTGATGGGACAGCTTGGAGACTATGTTCTCTGAGGCTTATAACTATGCTAAATGCAAGTTTGTTAGCTTGAGGGAGGCAAAGCAACAAGGTACCCTAATCAAATGCAAAGCTCTTGAAATAAAAAATCTAGAAGATGTCCTCAGACATATGCCTCCTCAGGAACCAGCACTAGAGAGAGACATATTGATTTGGAGATGGGACAAAGAATTCTCAGTTGGATCATGATATAATTTGCTTGCTTGGTTAGTATTCGATAACAGCATCTTAACAGTTGCAAACCTAGAGAGGAGAGGGTGGAAGAAATCTATTCATCTAAGTTTGCTTTATAATGAAACATGTGAACAAACAAAACATCTGTTTTGCAGCTTTCTGGCAACAAATACTAACAGCCCTCCAGAATTTGCTAACAAAATATGGTTTAATTGGGAAGATGGTGTCCAAAGCAGAGATAAAAAAAAGAATGTGACCTCATTTCTTTAGCCCTAATATGGTCAATTCGATTAGAAAGGAATAACAAAACCTTTCATAACAAAACCAAAATTGTCCAGTCCGTTATTCAATCTATCTTCTTACTGAGAAACTGAATTTTTTGTTATGCTCTGAGAAACATAAAAGATTGAAAGGGTAGTTTAACTAGTGGAAAACCTCTAATCATGTTCTTTTTACAGTGAGACCCACAAGCAGATCAAATGCAACAAGTCACAACTAGGGTTAGACCCTTTCCCACTGTCTTTATGCTTTGTTTTGAACTTATTTTGGTATTGTAGCACTGGAGTTTATGTTGATGTTCTGTGACTTTTTTGGTGGGGCTCTTAACTTGCAAATCTTTCAAATATGTAATAATACAATCTGTTTTTAGATTTTTATCTCTTACAGGATGCTTTATATGCTTTATTCTTTGCTTTGCAAAGGCTTGAATGGTAAAAAACTAAACAACCCTCCCAACTACATCTCGAGCATGTCCCATTTCTAGCTACCTTATCACCCAAGCTTATTTTTGAAACAAATTATGAAATTCTATCTACCCAATACCAACTTACATGTGCAAGTTTTTTAACACTTTTCACTCTAGTAAGCGATTTCAAGTAATTTAAATTTAACATTGTTTTTTACAAATTTCATCCTTGCCTTCAATAATTATTACATCTATGTATTTAGTCCTTGCTTCTTTTTAAACCTCAGCGATTTGTATAGGATTAAGTACTTTTTAATTATTCTGGTATTATTTTTTGATTTTATTATCTTCTCAACAATTGGGGCTTCTTTAAATTTCAAGAACCTTAGCAATTTACTGTACGCTGTCGAGTTCAATTTTTGATATTGTAACATTTTTTTCTATTTATCTTATATTTTCTTTTCAAAAACATGAGACTCGGACTATAAGTTCAAAACGCAATAGAAATCTAAAGATTCAATTCTAAATGTCAAAGTTAACCAAAAGGAAAGAAGACAGAGAAGAAACACAATGTTTGAAATGAAAATAAAAGATAAATAACAAAACATTACAAAATCATAAACTAAATCCAAATGCCTATAATGAATTATTGAGGTACAAAAAATTAAAGGCTGGCATATGCTAAAGGGAAGATTTATCCTTCAAATACAGTTGATCCATAAATAATAGAACTTAAATACAAAATCAGACATATTAAAAAAATACTAAAACTTAACATGAAAAATATGAGATTAAGAAACAAGGATTAAATTTGAAAGAGGGGTAGAATTTGACAATTTTCTTTGAGAAATGTGTAGAATTTGGCAATAATAAAATCTTTTAAAAAAGACCAAATTTTGACAAGGAAATAATAGATATTAAAAGATAACCACCAATATAAAAAGAAAAACTTGATGTTGGAGAGAAATAGATAAAAATAAATTAGGAAAGGCACATAAAGAGAGAGCTAAATTTATTTTAACACTTATTAAAAGTGTTGAATAGATAAATGTGTGTGTGTTAAAACAAATAACAAATTTATAAGAGATAACTGAAACTTGAAGACATAGTATTAAAAGTAAAAAGTATAAAACAAGGATAAAACATAAACACATAAAGAAAGACTTGCAGAAGAGATAATAAACACAAATAATTAAACAGAAACGGAAACATAATAGTTAAAGAGATAATACACACATAAAGATTCAATTGAAAATGCCAAAGAGATCTTTAAAAAAAAGAAGGAAAAAAGAAGAAAAAACATGAAGAGTAGCGTGGATTTCATGTTTTTGAAAAAAATAAATGATGAATAGCAAAATTTTAAAAAAATCATAAACTAAACATGAATATGTACACTAAATTGTTGGATTTCTAAAAACTAAAAGAAGGATTTTACTGAATTTTAAAATAATGATAATAGATATAACACCAAAATGGTTAAGATAGAGTACCAGATATTAAAAAGAAACACTGAGATTTAAAAAGAAATAATGAATGAATTGTAAAGAGCTGAAATAAACATGAAAGCAAGGACAATAATGAATCTGGAAAAAAATAATGAGGAAAATGCAAAAGGTTAAATGAGCAACAAGAGAATTTGAAAAGCAAAAACTTCTCATGCCTTTGAAAAGAAAATAAATGGTTACATCACAAAGTCATACATTAAACTTACAGACTTAAACTAAATGTTAAAAACAAAGTAATAAATAACTAAAATAACAATATGTTTGAAAGAAAAATGATTAATCTTAAAAGGAAAGCACGTCTATGATAGGAGATGTGTTAAAAGTTGGCTAAGATATGGGGATAAAACATAATCATCACATTTTACCCAACCACAGTCATATAAAAAACAATTATCCCATAACAACTTTAAAGGGATGCCAACCGAAGCCAATGAAGTTTAAAGAGAAACAATGAGTTAACTGTAAAGTGATGTAAAACAACTGTAATAGCAAATTCTGAAAAAGAATATTGATAGAAAATGTTAAATATTATGAGAGCAACAATTAATTTAAAAAAACAAACTAATGTGGAAGAGAAATAGGGAATTGAAATTTTGAAGGTAAAAGGAAAAAAAGTAGTGAGTTTTTTGGCAAAGAGTGAGAAGTAAAGGTTAAAAGAGATCTAAACTAAAATTTAATTGCACCCAATTCAAATTGGTTCTTCGGAAACATCTAATCTTTTATTGGTGGATAGTTGTCCCTCACATAAAACATATTGTTTCTCTCTTGCACTAGGAACATAAATAGCTATGAGATTTTTCTATGGCTTAATTGCTTAAATGTTACTAAGCCTAAGACAGTAAACTCCTAACAGCCTCCTAAAATAATAAGCTTCGTTTACAAAAAATAAACCCAAGATATATGGATATGATCCGAGATATGACTTTACAGCCAATACCTATATAAGAAACCATTTAGTGATCAATGAAAATAAGTATTTATCTAGAAGTTTGAGACAAGAACTCGCAACAAACTCACATAAACAAACAAGCATTGTTAATCTAGGAATTTCTCATGGGAAGAAATCAAACCAGAAAAATTGTGGAGATTAAAACAACAATTAAAACGTGATAGCGATGTACCTGAAGGAAGATGATTATTGCTGCTGGTTCTGACCCTGCTGCTGTGGGTTGGGGGGCGGAGGTGGCATGCCAGTTCGCGGACCAAACATAGGGACGGCTCCGCCAGGAGGAGGAGGCATGCCAGGCCTCGGAGGCGTAAGGCCTGGCATTCCAGGCCTAGGGGGGGCGGGGGCGGCGCATCATCTGCGGCGGCGGGCCCATGAGCCGCTGACCGAACTGGGGCGGGGGCACTGGGAACGGCGCCGGGGCCGGAGTAGACGCCCCTGGTCTCGGAGGGACAGCAAACTGCACGGGAACTGGACCGGGAGGACCTCGAGCGAGCGACGCGGCCTGGCCAGGGCGGCGGTTAAGGGAACCGAAGGCCGGATGACGGGAGGCGCAGTGTAAGAAGGAACGGGAGAACGCGCGATCTGCGGCTGCATCATGGCAGGACCGGGGCCGCCGACCCAGCGTACGGGCCCGGCGAGGCCGGGTTGGGCCTGGACGAGGGAAGCAGTGGGGACGCCGCTGCCGGCGGTGCGGCCGAGGCCAGGTCCGGCGAGGGAGGGGAGACGACCTTTGAACGGGACTCGTCGGGCAGAGGAGGGCCCTCGACGGCCATGGAGACGACTTCCACGCCCCGGAGGAGGACGAGGCCGAGGGTTCTGCGATCGGAGCGGATGTGTTTCTTGATGGTCTCCTTGGTAGGGGGGCAGTGGCATAACTCCTCGCAGTCGCCGAGGACGAGGTTCATGCGGCGGTCGAAGGCCATGAACTTCCCGGTGAAGTGGCGGCCGTCCTGGATGGTGACGCGTATACGGTAGTTGATGTGCTGGAGCATCTTCGATCCCTTGGACATCGACATTGTTGCGGCATTTCGAACCCTCGCGCTCCCTCCAGCTCTCTTTTTCTTAGGGTTTCCTTCTCTCGAGGGTTTTTGTCTGTTGAGGAGGAGGAGGAGGAGGAGGAGGAGGAGGAGGAGGCGGAGGCGACGGATTTTAGATCTTGGGTTTCATCGTTATCGAGCGGGAACTAAAAGGGCGAAAGGTAGACCGGTTCCGACCCGACCGTAGGGGTCTACAAGCTATATGTCTGTATGTCACATGTAACTTATTCCGCCCGTCTGGAAAAATATTTAGGGGGCATTTGGGTAGAATATGGGTTCTAAAATTACTGAAAATGATGTTACTTTCGTTTATTTTTATTTTTTGCAAATATTTTAATTTCGGAAGTGATTATATTAATTTAAAAATAAATTAGGAGAGACTTTTGGTATTTTTAAAAAAATTTAAAGTAAGTGGATAAGAAATGGGAGGAGAATGGAACTTATTTCTCTCACTTTTTTCATTTTCTCGTTGAAAAAGTACTGGTTCCGTTATTTTTATAATTACAATTTCATTGTTTTTAGTTCTCGTACGGTCATTTATTATAGTCCAATTGTATTCATTATCATCCTCATTCCTCCTATGTTTTATTCTTGTCCTCGTGTTTCATGAACTCACATCCACAATGGTCTAGTCAGGTATCCATCCTTTGTCTTACTTTTGACCTCGCTCTTATCAGCCTCCTTAGTTTATTCAAGCCAAAGCTTTGGACCATATTGGTTCTCACTCACTCAGAGATATTCTTGTGTTAGCCTAGTTCGGCTCACCATTCTTGATATTGCCCTTTGAGCTCATCTTCGCTAATTTTTTCGGCCTAGTCGAGTCCAAACTCAAAGTCGTTCTAATTATTATCGCTTTTGCACTCATCTGACCTATCATTGTCCTCGTTGTCATCGTCAATTATTTTTTGCATCGCATGTTGATTTAAAATTGAGTGAAATGATTATCAATGATAAATTAATTTATTATAAGAGCATAAACCAAATAATATTTATGTTTCTAGTATTTTTCTACTATGACATGGTTGAGTTTTGAATATTGCCATATGTATATGTGAAATAGATTAAAATATGATAAATCCCAATCGGAGGTATTTGGATATTCCATAATGTACAATCATGTGATTAAATATTTGTGGGTTTAAGAGCTTCGCTTTCTCATTTTATATGACAATCAATGATTTTGTAAAAACCTATGTAGTAAAAACAAAATGATTTTTTATTTTTATTATATTTGTATAGTACATTGTATGCAACCATACAATAAAAAAATTTCTAAGCTTATTACATTAAGTTTTTTATGTTGTTAGTGACACCCATGAAGGAGAAGCTCGGTCATGTCTCATTCTATCTCTATAATATTCTCGCTCCCAAATTTTAAATATTTTACACTAAGTTACTCTATTAATATTGGACTGTATTTTGTTGACCCTTTGATGAATTTTGTAACCTTTTTTATCCTCATTGTTTTGTGGGCTTTGATTTGGTATTTGCAAATATTTTGATATATAACTATTTGTGATTTTTATGTGCTTCAGTATTTGTTTATATAGCCTCAACAGTTACCAGCAAATGTTTTCCTTAATATACATTACTTATATCTACATGTTTTACATATTTAGGATTGCTACTATGTATGTAAGTATTGTAACTTATATTTATATACTATGACTTATTAATCTATGGACATTTGTATTTATAAGACTGAATATATATCTTATATTTGATATTTATGTATTATAATTATTTAATATCCGGATAATTCTATTTTTATGGCTAAAAGTGTGCATTGAAATTAATATTTATGTATTATGACTATTTAATATCAAGACATTTGTATTTATATAGCCAAATGTGTATATGGTAATTGATATCTATGTACTATGATTGTTTAATATCATGATATTTATGTTTTTATGACTAAATGTGTGTCTCTTAATTAATATTTATATACTATGATTATTTAATATTTATGTATATTACTTGTGATGTTATATGAGGAAATGCTTAACATTTTATGTCATTTTTTAAACAAATTTATGTTAAAAATTCATGAAAAATTTTTAATAACTTTGATGAACTTCATTGTTTACTTAAATATAATACATACATAGGTAACATGAGTTTCAAAATAAAATTATGCAACTTACACCTTAATATAGGCACAACTTATTCACATTGCATAAATAACTTAATCACTTACCAACACTAAACATGTCACAAAACATCAGTGTTGTTTTAAATAATTTTTTATTTTTATTTTATTAACATGCTTTTTATTTTACTTTTACAATATTTGATTCGATAATTTAGGTCAACGATTAAGTGATTATCGTTATCAACACGTTAGAAATAATTGTAATAACATCAATCATTAGATTGAAAAAATCGTAAAATATTAAGCATAAATAAGTGAATTTTGTATACAATATAATTTAATTTATAAATAAAATTGTATATCTCTCATAAAAAATATTAATAAAATTTTTCGCGTTTGCTATTAGCCTTACCTAAAATCCAAACTCTGCAATGTTGATTGTGCTCCTATCTTGGTGGATTGGTTTTCATTAGAATGTAGTTTTGAAAACTTGAATTTGTACCCTAACTCATTATTATTTAGTTTGTCCTATCACATACGATCTTTTTATAATGTTCAAAAGAAAACATTGAATCCGATAAAAAAATAGCCATCGAGACTTTAAAAAAGTAATAATCGATATTTTCTAAAAGAAAAAACCTCATATGTGATTTGTTAAGGGTGCCTTCCCAAAAATCTTTAAATATTTAAAAGTATATTTACAAAAATACCTTAATTAATTTTAATTTATTAGTTTTAATAATAATTTCATCAAGTTGATCGTTATATTAAATATATTAATTTTGTAAGTATATAAATTTATTTACAAAAATTCTTAATTTTTAGGGTTATATTTATAAAAAAATCAAATTATTTTAATTAAATATTTTTAAAAAATATAATTTCCTGAAGTTGATCATTATACCACATATCAATATCACAATTAATTAATATTATAATTAATATTAGTTTTATTATCCTTAGTATAATTATTTTTTAGTTATAATTATTTTACTTTTATTTGTTAATTAATATTATATTATTAATTAATATAATTACTAAATCATTTATCTATTTTCACCTATTAATATATCTAAACAATCGAAATTACGATACTCACTGTAAATCTTATTATTTAAATAATTAAAATTATAAAACTCACAAAAATATTGTTATTTTTATTTTTATGTCAAAATTTATCAAAACGATTCAGATTATATTTTCATCGCTTGTTCTCATTTTTAAATAATTTTCGGAATTTACACCTTATCTAAGCACGCTCTGACGAAGAAAGCCCACACATTCCCAACTGACCCACTTGAAAACGCGGTGGGTTTGTTCTGGCCCGTCCATCCGTCTCGCGATGCGTGCCAGTTTTTGATTCGGAAGAAGGTTCTGGATTTCAATGTAATAAATTGTTTTGAATACCGTTCGTATGCCTTGGGATTTGCGTTTCCTAAATGGAATTCAAGAGTTTGTTTTTTGTAGGAATTTTTTCCTTTTTTGTTTGGTTAATTAGCAATCAAATAAAATTTTAAAAAAGAGAAAAGAGCCTCGGGGTGGGGGCGACGATAGGGTGTGCATTCGGTTAAAATCGAATCGAACCGGCCGAACTGAATTTTCCGAAATTTTCGAAAACTAAAACCGAACCGAACCGAAATATTCGGTTCGGTTCGGTTATAACCGAATTGCAAAACCGAAATTAACAGAGTTTGAATCTGGTCATTTGCATAAGGGATTAAGGGGGGAAAAAAATTTAGTACAAGATATACATTATACTTCAAGTGAATCTAAGTCTTCAAGTTGCAGCAGCAACACAGCAGAAGGCTAGGAGCAGGCTGAGCTGCAAAATACTTCAACAGCAGAAGTAACACAGCAGGAGACTAGGAGCAGCAGCAGGCAGCAGCAGGAGCAACACAGCAGGAGCAAGTGAGCAATACAACAGGAGCAGCAGGAGGCTAGGAGCAACACAGCAGGAGGCTAGGAGCAACAGTAGCAGGAGTAACACAGCAGGAGCAAGTGAGCAATACAGCAGGAGCAGCGGGAGGCTAGGAGGAGCAGCAGCAGCAGGAGGCCAGGAGCAGCAGCAGCAGCAGGAGCAACACAGCAAGAGGCTAGGAGCAGCAGCAACAGGAGCAACACAACAGGAGCAGCAGCAACAACAACAACAACACAGCAGGAGCAACACAGCAGGAGGCTAGGAGCAGGAGCAGCAGGAGCAACACAGCAGGAGCAACAGGAGGATAGGAGCAGCACCCCTAGGAGCAACACAGCAGGAGCAGCAGCAACAACAACAACACAGCAGGAGCAACACAGCAGTAGCAGGAGCAACACAGCAGGAGGCTAGGAGTAGCAGCAGCATGAGCAACACAGCAGGAGCAACACAGCAGGAGCAGCATAGCAGGAGGCTAGGAGAAGGCTGAGCAGCAACAGCAGGACAATGTATAGTTGCAGACTAGCAGTCTAGCAGAAGCGGGCAAGCTGCAAAATACTTCAACAACTCAAATTCATGTAATAAGACAGTTCAAGACTTCAAGTTGCAGGAGCAGCAGAGGAGCATGAGCAGCACAGCAACAGGAGCATGTATATTGTATAGTATCAGAAGTTGGCAAGCTGTACTGTTGCAGAACACTTCAACAGTTATGTGGTTTAGAATAAATATGATCAACTATAATTATGTGGTTCAGAATAAATAATAATAATTATGTGGTTCGGAATAAATATGATCAATTCAGTAATCAGTTAGCATTTTAACTTTGAAGGATTATATCATGCCAAATGATCCATTAAGAAAAAAGCTTGAGAAATCTCCTGTAGTCCTGTGTACAGAAGTAACAAAACAGAAGCCAGAACTCAGAAGGCCCAGAACCAGAAGTTCCAACTTCCAAGCAGCATAACATTACTAGGGTGAAGCCAAAGAATGAGACAATCGTCCAATCAGTCACTTGCCCATATGCGAGCATAGCATATGGCAATGAGCCAATGATTCAACATCTTCATCGCCTCAAACAGCTTATGAAAAATTCATTAAAAAAACCATAAAACAATTCCAAGAGGGTCATACTGTCATATTCGCCTTATACCGTCATACCCAGCATCCCTCTCTGGCTGTCCCCGTGAGCGAATGGTAGGTAGTGGTTGCCTTCACAGGCCATCCAAACAACCATGCCATTGCTACAAGTAGGGGTGTGCATTCGGTTAAAACCGAACCGAACCGAACCGAACCAGAGTAGGGGACCATTGGAACACCTCCGCATCAAAACACCAAAGACAAAAAAAACCTCAAATAAAAGCAAAAATTCAAGAGGCTCAGATGGCTTTGATGCATCATCAAAAACAAAGATGTCTCCCCTCAGGCATCAACCTGCTCAGCTGCTCCTACAAAATAATAGTTGGATACATACCTGTCCCTCGATAGTTGGATCATACTGTTGAACCTAAAAAACATAGTAAAATATCATCACAGTAAAAGCAATTAAGAAAATATCTGGTAAGTAGGTAACTGGGTAAGGAACTAAGGACAGTAAAATTATAACTTCACACATGCACTGATGCTGCGATGCACATGAATGATAAGGATATATAAGAATGAATCTGCAAGAGATGACCATAGAAAGTTAGGAACATTAACAGAAATGCATAAAAAATAAGTAAACATATTCAAACCTTAAGATGACTTTTCAAAATTCAACGGTTGCGACATCCAATTTCATCTTTATCAACTCTGAAATAAAAAAATCAATCAATGATTATCTGATCATAATAAAGAAATATACAATACAATAATAAAAATATTAGCAATGCAAATCTTACCCTCTTGAATCTTTTCAAGGTCTTCCAAACTTTCCTCAACATTGATTTCTGTTTTTGAATTTTTAATCCAATCTTGAGTGCAAATGAGAGCTTGTACTAGTGTAGGAGTCAAAAAGCTACGAAAACGATCAAGTACGCGCCCTCCTATACTAAAAGCTGATTCAGAGGCCACTGTAGAGATAGGTATAGTTAACATATCACGAGCCATATGTGACAAAATAGGAAATTTGTAGCTATTCACTTTCCAGAAGCCCAGAACATCAAAGTTTGGCTCATTTTTTTCAAGATCCTCTGATAAATACTTGTCTATCTCAGACTTCATTTCATCACCCATGAAACTTTTTCTATGCTCAGCAAATAGACTGCTTAAGATGTACTTACCTGATTGCTTTCGCATACTTGATCCTTCACCAGATGGCATTCCTCCCGGCTGTAGTCGCATTCTGTACTCTTTGAACAAATCATATACAACTTCATGCAACCTTCTCCTCATCATAACACCTCTTTCACCTTCATACATTTTTTCAACTCCAAACTCAATATATTTAACTTGCGTCTTGGATCAAAGACAACAGGAACAAAGAGAAGCATATTAATCTTCTCTGACTCACCCCAATACTTGTCATATTTGTCTTTCATCACAGCAGCCATTTCTTGGATTTTTGTATCACCGCTGACCTTCCACAGATTCAAAAGAAGGTTAACTTGACAAATTTCATCAAAAAATAAATTACTTGTAACATACATAGAGCCAGAAACTCTAAGAGTCAACTCATAGAAATGCTCTAAGAATGTAATAAGTCGCCTAACATTCTGCCAGTCAAAAGGCAGAGGAGTTCCATCTTCATCATTAAGCTCATGACGGAAATTGCTATCTTCCTCTTCAAATTTTTCAAAAGCCCTCTCAAAAGTTTGAGCTGCTTCAAGCATCATATAGGTGGAATTCCACCTTGTGGATACATCTAAATAAAGACATTTCCTGCTTTCAATTTTTTCAATTTTCACACATTCTTTGAACCTCTGCCATCTTGCTGGAGAATATCTTACATATTTAACAGCAGATCTAACCCGAGCAATGGAATCTGCCATCTCTTTCAAACCATCTTTCACCACAAGATTAATGATATGTGCTATGCAACGCATATGAATATATTTTCCTTGTGCCAAACAAGTGCCCCAATTCAAAAATTTTTTCTTCAAATAGGAAATAGCAGTATCATTTGAAGAGGCATTATCAACAGTAACAGTCAAAACACTATCAATTCCCCATTCAGAGAGGCATTTTTCAATTAGTTTTCCTATAACTTCACCCTTATGACTTGTAATCTTGCAAAAATTCAAAAGCTTTTTCTTCAAATTCCAATCAATATTAATGTAATGTGTTGTGATACACATATAGTTTATGTTTTGAATTGAGGTTCAAGTATCAGTGGTCAAACAAACTCTCTGTTTGGACTCTCTGAAATACTGTTTCAACTTTACCTTTTCATCATGGTAGAGTTGAAAACAATCTCTAGTCATAGTCCAACGTGAAGGCATTCGAAATCTAGGACAAGCTTGAGATATAAAATATTGAAAGCCTTCATGTTGCACAAAGCTAAAAGGCAGTTCATCTACAACAATCATGTGTGCCAGTGCTTTTCTAATTTTTTATTGATCAAACTTCAAACTTGTTAGCACAGGCTCATTTGCTACTTCTTTCTGAATAGGTTGCATAGCAAGTTGTGTTTGATGTGTATCAACATTATATGGATATCGCTTGCACTGATTCATGTGATGTCTAAGAGAAGAAGTACCATTTTTTTTTTAATCACACAAGAATTCATTACCACAGTAGTTGCATTTGGCTTTGGTTGACTTGTCCGGGTTTGTGAACTTTGTGTAATGCTCCCATACAGCTGATCGTGCTGCCATTCTTTTCCTCGGCATTGGAGGTTTTGTACTGCTCGTAGATATATTGCCCTCATTTGCAACTTCGATAGACATAGGCGTAGAACTTTCCTGCGAGGCAGAAATTGGCATTGGACTTGGAATAACTGGATTTGTGCTTGAAAGCTGCTGACTGTTATCCTCATTCAACATCTGTCAATAGAAAAATACAGAATTACATATTAAATTGTATGAAATCAAAAAACCCTAATTTAATTTCACAAAATTCAACCCTAACCTTGCAATTTGATCCCGATGATGCCGTTGTAGAACCCTAATTTCACAAAATCCTAATTTAATTTCACAAAAAATCAACCCTAAATTTCATAATTTCCGAAATACTCTCAACTTGCAGCTTAATCCGTTGTAGAAAAATGAGATATTGAAGTTCAGAGCGCGACCATAGAGATATTGAGGCGTCGGGACTGAGAGTCAAAGCCTCAGAGGAGAGGAGGAGGGGGGTGGTCCGGGGGTGGACCGTGGACAAAAGGATTAACAATAAAATCGTATGAAATTAAAAAACCCTAATTTAATTTCACAAAAAATCAACCCTAAATACCCTCACCTTGCAGCTTAATCCGTCGTAGAAAAATGAGAAATTAAAACTCAGAGCGTCGACCAGAGAGAGGCGTCGCCGCGTCGGGACTCAGAGCCTCAGTCCTCAGAGGAGGAGGGGGGTCCGGGGGTGGACGAAAGCTGGAGGGATGAAGGCGCAGCACCGCAGGTCCGCAGCGGCGAGAGCGAGAGGAGCGAGAGCGGTGAGAGCGAGAGCGAGAGCGCCGAGAGGGTTAGGGTTAGGGTTAGCAGCTGCAGAATAGCAGGCGTCGGCGAAATGGCGAACCGCTCTAAAAACGGAGATTATATAGGCGATCTGTTTGAGCCGATTAGACCAAAATCAAAACTAAAATCGCAGTATATAGGTATATATATAATTCGGTTCGGTTCGGTTCGGTTTTTACGGTTTTCGAAAATCAGAAACCGAAATCGAACCGAAATTAAAATTTTTTTTTTCAAAACCGAAACCGAACCGAGAACCGAATAACCCGAACTGAATTGGTTATTCGGTTTCGGTCGGTCGGTTCGGTTCGGTTAAAATCGAATAGTGCACACCCCTAGCGACGAGGAGCCGGAGACTCGGAGGCGGCCGAAATCGAAGGATTCGTCGACGGCCAAGAAGCCCAAGGGCCGCTGGAGAGAATTGAAGCAGATCGAGGAGTAGCTCTCCTTTCGTCCATTAGTCCAACGAGTGGAGGATCCATTCTGCAGGAAGATCGAGTAGTAAGTAAGCCCGTCTTCCTCCATTTCTTCCTCTTCTTCTTCTTTTTCTTTTCTTTTTTTTTTTTGAAGTTCAAATCGGGCAAAACAACATGGTACATTGAAGAACAAAGCAATTCTACTTAGAAAAACACGATACATTCTACTACACTTGCGATTAGATCACTGGTTCTGTGTTGTTAGTTTATATTGAAGGATAAAAAACCTTGTTGCGGGAATGGAGGCTCTTCTCTCAAGAGTCACATCTCTTCGCCGCCAGATTTGTCAATAATGCCTTAGTCCTCCTCATTGCATGAACTCTTTGACAGGTAGCTCTTGCACGATGCATCTGTCTAGAGCGTACGAAACATGTGCATAATGGGAATTGAAAAGCAGAGAATGCAGTTATGGTGTAGAACACTCAAAATAAACCTCTACACCTGCACAGAGATATCTGTTTTGAGTGTGGGAGATCTCAGAATTAAATCAGAGCAAGAAAGATGGATGATACTAATTCGGAACTTGTAGCGGTCGCATCTTAAGTGCTATCGTAATAATTAAAATAAACTGAATTTACGTGGAAGGTTCATATGCTCTTACTAAGTGAAGTCCTCACTTCTACAATCTAAGCTTCTGATTATGCTTGATAATATACATCCGGGGATGGCTGCAGCCTTTAGGTGAAATACCTAAAGTGCTCGGCGAGAAATTCCTAGGAATTTGCTTTCACATTTTCTTTTTATATCACTATTAACTTAAAATTTGCAAGAGTAGTAAGGGAAAAATGTCCTGAGAGTTGACGAGATTCGTACTCCTACCGATCTGAGGAATGCTAGTGACGAGAGAATGTACTAATTTTTGGATATTCTTCCTTGATAGTTTCTATCTTCTCTGAATCTCCTATATAAGATAATCTGAGATATTCTGTTTCGCCCCCAATTTGATATGTCAATGTCCTCTTTGTTGCTGGGCAATAGGGGCTGTGTTCAACTTGTTTAGCAGGAGAGAGGATGAGAGGCTGATGGAGAAGATCGGGTGTCATTTTTTAGCATTCAATAATACTATGGTAACGTTGCCAGTACATTTCTCGGTGGTTTCCTTTTCTTTTTTCAAAGAAAATATATACTGAGGCCAAATGATCACGCTGCACATACTCTTCCAGGTGGATAATTGGCAGGATGGCAAAAATATTGCGAAAGCTATACGAGTGGCTGGCTTGCTGTAGGATTTGTCGATGATGCAGCAGAAGCGTTCTGAGATTACGGTTCTGGTCGTCAAAGATCATGCGAGAGGCACAAATATATAGATGCCTATTCGCAGCTAGCCTTTCCTCTGCATGTTATCTGTAAGAAGCTCATATATAGATTGCCTATTCGCAGCTAGCCTTTGCACTGCATGTTGTCTGTTAGAAGCTTTCCATTTTTGGAGTCGAGAGTGTAGTCTTTTGGAGGAATGGTCGGGCACAGTTTGCCATTGCCATTGGGTGTTTTGTCAATACATGATTACTGTTGAGCGGTCAATGAAGGAATTTCTCGAATAACAAGCATGTATAGATTTCGGGGCTGGCAATTGAATATTGTTGCCTGTGTTTATTCAGCGGAATGTTTGGATTCGAATGAAAAAAAAAAAAAAAAGGATAAAAGAAGGATTGTGTCGTTTACCGTTCTTGAAAACGTAGCCTGATTTGGTTTCGTTTCAGAGGATAATGTAAATTTATTTGCTTCGTAAAACGAAAAATCTCGGAGAGCTGCAAGTTTATGGAGCCGGTGAAAATTGGCCCATGGCAGCGTGGGCAACGGAGGTAAATCGTACGCTGGAGCCCATTTCATTACAGGAAAGTCGCGGCGAGGCCTTCCCTTTTCCGTAAACAATGTCGAATACGTAGGCGGCAGAAGCAGCAGACGAAGTTTCTGCCAAACTTCCCGCAAAACACCAGCCTGCCTCGCTACTTGTTTTACGGGGAATCCAAGTCCTGTGCGTCTGGAGCCGTTCCCTTTCCTTTTCTCGCTCGCGACATCCTCCATTTTGAACCGTCGTCCCTTCCTTCCCCGCTGGGTAAGTATTGTGGCACTTTCTTTATTACTAGAAAAGAATGCCACATGTAACATGACCGAGTTTTCTCACACATCCTCCTCCTCTGTACGGCAGGACCACCCCAACCGCCACATATGGCTTCTCGTAGCGGCAAATGCTATCTGCAGCCAATCAAACATCGCCACATTTTATTCGCTGCCCAGTTTCCCCCGTGCGCAATATGGGACTCTACCCCGTTGTAGCGGATCTCCCTCCCACTTTTGCCAAACGGCACAATGCAAAATTTACCGCTGTTCTGTCTTAATGCTAAGCTCAACCCCATGCACAGCATTTCAGGAGGAGGAGAGCTTTTACAGATATATATAGATCTCATAGATTCCAAAGCATCCGTCGAAAACCCAAGACCAAAAAAGCCTCTCAAAAGTGAAGACTCCCCCATCCTACTGCCTCTCTCTCTCTCTCTCTCTCTCTCTCTCTCTCACACACACACACACACACACGCACAGAGTCTGTAAGCATTGAGCATCCTCCTCCCTTCTCTCGCGACCACCTTGTTTTTCTAGTTATAGACGAAAGCCTCCTCCTTCATCCTCCCCTCCAAGGAAAAACCTCCTGTTCTTGTCAGAATTGGATTCTTATTACAGTCCGTCGAGTATTTCATGCATTGAGATGGCTTTCGTGTGCTCCGAAAACCTCAGGGTCTTCATAAACACATCCTTTCTGCTACTCCTGTGCTTCTTCTTCACGTCCCACATAAGATCACCCTCGGCTTCTTTTGATATGACAAGCTTCAAGATCTCCAAAGGCGACGGCTGCGTTGGCCTACACAAGCTAACGGACCACCGCGCTAAGTGCTTGTATCTCAAGGCCCACTTGCCATGCGTTTCCCAGGGCTACGTCAACTACCTCTACCTCTTCTACTGCGTTTGCGGGAGATACCCCATCTCAGGCTATGCGCTTCTGGCACTTTGGCTCCTAGTCTTGTTCTATCTCCTGGGCAACACCGCCTCCCAGTACTTTTGCTCCTCCGTGGAGAGCCTGTCCAGAGAGCTCAGGCTTTCTCCGACCATAGCCGGAGTCACGCTGTTGTCTCTTGGTAATGGCTCCCCCGACGTGTTTGCCAGCATTGTGTCGTTCCGCGCCGGCTCAGGCGAGGTGGGCCTTAGCAGTGTTCTCGGAGGAGCCTTCTTTGTGTCATGCGTTGTGGTCGGCATCATTAATGTATGTGCCGCCGGCTTGCCTTTCGAAGTCCGCATTGACAGGTGGAGCTTTATTCGCGACGTGTGCTTCTTCTTAATGGCGCTCTCCTCCCTCCTGGCCATCCTCGTCGTGGGCAGGATCACCATCTGGGGTGCAATGGCCTTCACCTCCCTCTACTTCGTATATGTCTCCATCGTCTCCGCCAGCCACTTGTGCCGCGACAAATACGAGCAGCTATCCGTGCCCATCCTCGACGTCAAGAAACCGCCGCTCGTCGAGTCGCCGTCGTCACTATCCAAGGAAGCGCCGGAGGAGAGGGATCGTCAGCTACAAAAAGATACCACCGCCTCCTCCAACTCATCGACGTGTCTGGAACTCAAGGAGCGAGCGTCGCACTACGCCGGCTGGTTCCTTTACCTGATCGACATGCCGCTCTACCTCCCGAGAAGGCTGACGATACCAGACGTCGCCGGGGATAGATGGTCGAGGCCATTCGCGGTGGCGTCGGCGGCGCTGTCGCCCGTTCTAGTGGCGACCCTGTGGAACTCCAAGAGGGGAAGCATGGGTTCGAAAGAGGGTCTGACCATCTACTTGTACGCGTGCCTGGCGGGGCTGGGGCTGGGTCTGATGGCGTTCCACACGACGAAGAGGGCAAGGCCGCCAGAGAAGTGCCTGTTCCCGTGGCTGGCTGGGGGGTTCCTGATGAGCGTGCTGTGGACGTACGTGATAGCGGAGGAGCTGGTGGGTTTATTGGTTTCCCTGGGGTACGTGCTGGGGATCAGCCCGGCGATACTGGGGCTGACGGTGCTGGCATGGGGGAACTCGATCGGGGACCTGATCGCGAACGTGGCGATGGCGGTGAGCGGAGGAGGGCAGGATGGGGCGCAGATCGCGATATCCGCGTGCTACGCGGGGCCCATATTCAACACGGTGGCGGGGCTTGGGGGGTCGCTGGTGGTGTCGGCGTGGGGGGCCCACCCGGCGGCGTTCGTGATCCCCTCAACGTGGCCGGCGCTGTTCGAGATTCTGGGGTTCATGATCGCGGGGCTGCTGTGGGCGCTGGTGATCCTGCCCCGGCGGGACATGAAGCTGGACCGGGTGCTGGGTTTTGGTCTGCTCGCCATCTACTTGTGCTTTCTCTCGCTCAGAATGTCACAGAGTCTACAAGGCCTCATCAAACTTTGATTCTCTCCTTTTTTCTGGTTTGATTCTCCAGAGAAACGTAGGAGTAGTATTAGCGATAGAGGTGGAAATCGAGATCCTTTTTGGGGAGGAACCAGGGAGATTTTACATAAATAATTTCAATCTTCTTCTCCCCAGCTCCTCTTCAAATTTTCATGCATTGAGCATTCATTAACCTCCATCACCCTTGTAACAATTTTCGTTTCGATTGCTAACCAGCACGAAAATCAATGGAATTATGGCTTCCTTCTTACTCAATAGCTTCCTCTTCTTGAGCTTTTCAACCATTCTGTACAATGATGTGACGGAATGCAGTGCCAAACTACAGAAATTTGATGTTCGTGTATTACATGTTCAGATCTTCTTCCTGGCGATCACTTCGTATCCACGTCCTCCAAGAGGCAAGAGGGTAGCAAAATAAAAATAAAAATAAAAAGCCGTCAAACGGTTGTGGTTTAGGGTTTCAAAAATGTGTAGGAAATCCAAACGGAAAAACCAACCAAGTGTGCACAGTGCAGAGTGCAGGAGGAGGCTTCGCCATTTTGTGCTGCGAAATTAGGCAATGAACGAGAGGAACTACCAGAGGCACCGCGTATATTCAATTCATTCATTCATCAAAATTTTTGAAAGAAGGACAAAAGAAAATACGTGCTGTTGAGGAGCGCTGCTAGCTGCTTCATCCATGCATGCGACCCCCCTCCATCCCCTCCTTTGTCATATTACTCCCTCTCTCTCTCACGCGCACACGTTGTATCGCTCTCGACTGGCCTCGGGCTGTGTGCAGCCTAACGCGACCGGCCAGGACCGGCTCAGTCTCCGTGATGGTTTGGACTGGCTCGGACCGAACCGGGCCCAATTCTCCTGTAGGAAACTCCATCCACCGCATGTATGACGTATTTTGGCATATCAGGGCCTGTTTGTTTCGATTCCCAAAATTGGGAATCGGGGAAATGGAGAGAATTAAGAGATAATTTTCTCCATTTTCGTGTTTGTTTCGTTTATCAAAAACCGGAATCGAGGGAATCCCCCAATTCCACTTTCCTCCAATTCCTTTTTTTTTTCCCGATCAAATCGAACGAAAAACACCATTTCCCAGAGGAATCAACTGTGGTTTTCTCTGTTTTTCCCATAATATCTCTGCCTTTTCCCACGATTCCAGAGCTCGTGATTTCCAGCCGACCGAGTTCTCAGAGCTCGTGAGCTTCTCCATCGCTTCGACCGCTGCCCCGAATCGCTGCGCCGGAGTGCCGGAGCGCCAATCTGCAGGTGAGCCCGTGATTCCAAAGCTCGTGAGTTTAGAGCTCGTGATTTCCAGCTGGCCGAGTTCAGAGCTTGTGACTCGTGAGCTTCTCTATCGCCCCGACGGCTGCCCCAATTGCACCCCGACCGCTGCCCCGACTAGAGCCCCGAATCGCTGCGCTGGAGTGCTGGAGCGCCGATCTGCAGGTGAGCCCGTGATTTTAGAACTTGTGAGTTCAGAGTTCGTGATTTCCAGCCGGCCGAATTCAGAGCTCGTGACTCGTGAGCTTTTCCATCGCCCCGACGGCTGCCCCAATTGAGCCCTGACCGCTGTCCCGACTGCGCCCCCACGGAAATTTGTGGTTTCCGTGGTTGATTTGGTTGGATTTTGAGGGATTATGGTTTTTGCTTGCTAGAATTTTGTATATTTTGGTTTAATCTCGGGGCGGATTTTGGGAATATGAATGTTTGTTTCGTATAATTTTTCAGTTATCTGTTAAAATCATCCTTCTTTCGGTAATAAAAATATCAATTTCTGATCCGGTAATTCGATCATGTTATGGAACTGTCGTGGAGCAGGGAATGACGAGTTGCTGTGTATTATCAGAGACCTCATCGCTATGCATGATCCAATGATCTTAGTTGAGACCACGATCAGTGGTGAGAAAGCGGAGAGGAATAAGCTAGTCTGTCTTCGACTGCGGCTTCAATGACAGATTAGGATGGGAGGTTGAAAAGCTGTTACAGTTACCAATATTCTACCAAATATTTTTAATTTATTTTTAATTTAATATTTATTTATAAATATATATAAAAAAACTCTTAAAAAAAAAAAAATATTAATAAAAATAATAATAAATAGAATAATAATTTCATATATAAATATATAATTTTTTTAATTAAATTTTATATTTATATATTAATTTATATATAAATTAAATATTTTATGTAATATGTCAATTCTCAATTTCCTACATCAACCAAACACAAGAATTTAACAACTTATGAAATTAATCAATTCAATTTATCAACCAAACAACGGAATTTAGAATTTAGAAATTGACTAATTCTCAATTTTATACCGTTAATACTCATCCAAATATTATAATTATATAATTTTTTTAATTTCTTCCATTTTATAGAACCATTCAATTTTTACGATTCTACCGTTTCTAAATCCGGAACCCAACTAAAAGCGCACTCAGTCTCGGCTACTGAAAGCGATCACCATCATCGAGCTGATTTCACCGCATGGAATCTCCCAACACCCAGACTTTTCATCTCAGTCTTCTGTCCGCAACCCAGCCGACAAGTTCCGCTGCACGTTCCTTCGTTTTTTTATTTACCATTCACTACTCTCTCTCTCTCTCTCTCTCTCTCTCCCTCGCCGCCTGCCTGCCTGATGATGCCTCTCCTTATCGCTTGGATCTTACTCGGCTTCTCTTAGCCAAGCCGGTGGCCGATATTGGGTCAAACCTCTTCGGATATGACTGGATGCTTGACTGGATCCTTGCCTCCTCCTAATCCAAATGCCCGTCTCATATTCTTTCTTGATCCGTTCTGTGTCTCGCCTACATTGCTACGTTGCTGTGAAAATAATAGGATCACATTGAGATGTGATTCATGTGAAAGGCGCTGAGGTCCTCCTACTTGTAATGATGTCCGGCCTGGTGCTGCTGCTGCTGCATTAGTATCACCAATACATCCATCTAGACTCTTGAGGGCATAAGCAAGAGAGTACACGGGCAGTGCAGCTTTCGTTGCCAGAGCTCCAAGGGCCAAAAACATCAGAATAAGGCCAAAGTACACCGGAATCTTTTGTTGAACTTCAGGCCAAACTCATGACCATTTATTATGGATATACACGGAATGGATAGATAACGCCGTTATAACGGTAGCCAATGACGGTAGTGGAGATGTTGTTGTTGACGACGCCCGCGCGCACACATGCAGAGGCACGGCACTTTAATTTAGCTTTTGCACCGTCTCTTAAAGCGCTTGGATTTGCCGTTTGTTTTAGTTGCTGCGGCTGCTGCTTTGATTGTTATTATTATTACCATGATCATCGGTTTAGGGTTTCACTTGTCACTTACTATTGCAGCAGATTCGCTGGGCGTCAGAACGGAGCTACTTTTTTCTTTATCATAAAAAAGACGTGCGAACCGTGTCTGCAGAAAGTTCCTGGATGCTTCCACGCCATCATTTTCATTCTCAATGATTCAAAAGATTATTATGAGACAGAGATGGAGCCGCAGCAGCAGAGTTATGTGCTGTTGCATGCGGATGGATCAGGGAATAAAATAAAAGGCATGCGTCGTTAAGAAGAACGGCGACTTACAGGAATCGAATATCGGCCTTTTCATTTAAAGATAAATTAAACGTGGTGCAACCGGAGGCAGGCATGCATGCAGGATTTGATTCCCAAGATACAGCAGATATTTCATATATAATTGGACTTGTTCTTTGTCATGTTCTGATGGTTAGTTTAAACTCGGCGGAGAAATCAAACCAAGAAATGGTGCAGCAGCATTATGCATGAGCTTACGCTTCACTCGATCGATAAATGCTTAAAATCTCGAGCGTGGCTGTGGGACTCGCGACAATAATTGAGACAAGAGCAAAAGGCTTAGACAGTAGAAAAATTTTTCCCATATAAGGTCTGACAGGGCTATTATTATTATTATTACATTACTCTGCGTTTATCATACGATCGACATAAGCAGTCTCAGCCTATCGTACCATTCCATATCCCCATATCTCGGGGTCGGACGGACTCATTTCCAAACTACCATAATAATAATAATAATAACAATAGCACGGCTGCCTATTATGAGTCTCAGAGAAAATAAATAAATCAAATTCATCTATTATATCATTTTTCATGATCAGAAACAACCAAGGTTTGGGGCTCCTTCTTTCTTTTCTTCGTGTTGAGGAGCAGAGCCTACCAGGGTTTCGTTGTCCTCCACAATGTTTTTCCTGATTCCAGTTATGTTCATGCACTTGATTATGGAGTAGAATGTTTCTCGTTCTATGCGAGGACAAGGATTTGGCCTTCCGTTCCCCTTGAGATTCCGCTCGTTTTCCAGAGGGCAATAATGCACTGCAGATCCTGCAGAAAATTCCTGGATGCTGCGAAGCACATGACCGTTTTCTTGGCGAATAGAGAATAAGGGCGCGTTTGCAACGGGCCTCTGACCATACTATCTTCTAAGAAACCGTACTAATGTTATTTAATTTATTTAAATTTTAATAAAGATTTAATTAAAATGCTCTCGGTTCATCTGAACCGTCGGATCTCAATCCAACGGCTCAGATCGTCTCCCCCGCGAGCTTGGTCTGCGAGCTCTCCGTGCGAGCTCGATGCCCGAGCTGCCCGCGCGAGCTCGGCCGGCGAGCTCCACCCTCGAGCTCGCCCGGCGAACTCCCAGCGCGAGCTCGCCACCCGAGCTGCCCAACGAGCTCGCTGGCGCGCCGGACCTCTTCGGGGAAGACGAAATCGACGGCGGCACAACTGAAGGTAAATTTGTCCAAAAAAATTTAAAACACCTACTAATCAGATCAATAACCAAATAATATTTACTTGACCGCATTATCGTTTTACATTTTATCTCTTTTTTTTTTACCTTAAACTTGACACTAACTCCGTTCAAACAGAACCCTAAAGTTGCTACTGCTGCTGATCAGATGTCACTGTTCTGTGCTGCCATAGTTGCCCATTGAATGCCATATTGGCCCTCTATTCTATTTTATTTCTTCCTTGAGCAAAGGAAAATACTTGCATTATGTCTGATTCCGTTGGAGTAGATTACAAAATTAAAATTAGAATACATTTCGGATTTTATTATTTATTGTTCGGAATATAAATGTGGAACGATTTCCATGCTTTGCGTAGGAGATCTTGGGCGATGTAAGTTACTAGCGAAAGAGGCTTCTTCTTGTCGGTGAAATAAGCAAAACACGGCTGTTTCCATGGAACAAGGCTCAGAATGGATACGACCACGTCACGAGGCCACGCTGAACAGCACGTGACTTTGTACTCTCAAGCACGACCAGATCATCCGTTCCACCGAGGACCATAACACAACGTGGCAACAGCCTTCGCCCAGCTTAGCGCCGGCTGTTTCCTCCACTCCGTCCGGCCCAGCCCGGCGCTTCCCCAAATCGGTGTCCTCGCAGTCCGACGTCGGGGCTGCTGCCCAGCGCGAAGGTAATTAATGCTCCACTCTACCCGGGGCATTAACTCGGATGTGACCGCCCTTGCCGACTAACCAGAGCTTTTTCAGACGGGGCTGCCATCATTAATGGAGACAACAACATCCCAGACCATCTATAGTTACTGAAAAAATATAATAGTTTTTTCCGAAATCTCGGCCAAAGTGAATCAGTTTTGGTCAAAACCTGTGGAGTAAGATTAGTTTCGTTTCCCTACGACAGCGTGGGAAGACGGGGCTAGTGCCACACCTGTAGTAAGTGATAGGTATCACTACAACCAGATTATCTAGCGGATCTCATAATTTTGTAGGTAATAAAGTATCTTCAATGTGTGTATACATAGATAGCATACATATGAGCAAATAACCAGTTGTAATGGTCGGTGTCACTATGAGAAGTATTATGCGAGGAAACGCATGATCATGTGAGGTGACGGACTGTCTCCAACATATGTGTGTGCGGACAGCACACATAACAGTAAGTGATGGAGTCACGATATGTTCAGATGGAGACCCAAACAGTCCAAACAGTTTTGCAGAGTGAGCAACAAGATATGTTGGCTAAAGTGAGTTACAGGAGTATGTGAACAGTCGGGACACTTGGCGCCGCAGGCTAAAGACACGTAACTGCAAACTGGAGAACCAAAGCTGCAACTGTCAAGAAACATGTGGCCTACAAAAAGACAATTGAGGGCTCGTGGGACAAGTGGCAATAGCTCACAGAGTCAACTAATTGCGAGGAAAATATTTTGGAGCATATTCTCCATAGCCTCCAATATAGGAAGAACATTGTAAAATATATTCTCTATGATCTCCAGGAGTTACTCACAATCAAATATGTGTATTATAAATAGATCAGCAGATCAATTAAACTGAGACACATACAGATAGTGAGACTTGTAGTGTTATTTCGTATTAAAAATTATATTTCTTGTTATGTGAATAATAAAATATTGATAAGATTACTGTTCTTTTGTATTCTCGTGGGTTTATGTGAGTTTGTCAGGTTAAAATGAGCGAATTTTGGCGTCACCACCGACCAAATTTCATTCTAAAAGTTTGGCCGGTGTGACAGCTAGCATGGTGGTAGAAATTGCGGAGGGCGAGAGCGGCTCCATCGGCGAGGAGGAGCGGTAGCGCCGACAGCCTGATGGTGCTCCGACGAGGAGGTCATGGTAGAGAGGCAGGGAGATGCTAGAGGGGCTGGTTGAGAAGGGTTGGCCCGTCATCATGCGGGCGAACTCGCGGAAGCCGGCAAAGTTATCACCGTCGATCATCTGACGACACTCGTCTAAGGCGAAGGCCTGGTCGCCGAGGGAGAGGAAGACATTCAGCAGCTCCTGGGTGGAGATTCGGCCATGGCCGTCAACGTCAGAGACCTTGAAGGTGTGTTGGAAGTCATCGACATCCGCACTGCATGTGTTGGCCTAGTCGAGGATGAGGGAGATCCCCTCATCAGAGGGTGGATCCACGCCAAGACGGTGCAGCACAGCCTCGAGCTCGCTACGAAAGAGTATTCAGATCTTTGATGATTTAGAAGCAGAAGGGAAGCAGAGGACATGGTTCAACTTGACGGCGTGGGCGGAGCAGAGGGGTAGAGATGGATTGGGGAGAGCCTTGTACGTGATTCTCCCTCCGAACATGGCTGCCATCAAAGCGCAAGAAGAGGAGCTTTGAGGTCGAGGCTTTTGTTGCTGCTGCTTTGTGTATTGTCCCGAGAAGGTGGAAGAGGGGATGAGGTGACAGTGGGAGACATGTATGATTTACACTTACGTATCAATTTGGGGGGCAGCACTGCAGCCTGCTGGCGAGAAATAGATTGGTGATCCAACATAAAATCATACGTATGGATCTGCTTCTCGAAAATATGTCTCTGTTTATCCAAATTAATCCGATCCAACACTTGGCCATCCTCCAGGATCCAAAGATAGTAAACACATGGACAGGACGCTGTTGCCCAACGCCGACACATGGGCGCAAAATAGTTTGTGGGGAAGCCTTCTAAACTGGAGATTAAGATTTTGTTAGCTTTGTTTTCTCTGAATCTCCGCGAATTCCAATAAATTTTATGTCACATTCTTTGATGATTTTGGCTACTATGCTCACTAATGAGTTGATGTAGAGGTAATACAGACCGTGAATGGCCTGAGCTGCTTGAAAGAATTAGGGTTGACCATTTCATCGTTCAAAGAAGTGTTATCTTATTATATTTGTTAGACTTGTCATCAATTCTGTTTGTTAATTTTCTTTTTCTAATTTTTTTAATTTTAGAATTTTTTAACTAGGTTGTAAAGAAAAATAAATTTTGTGTAGATCTAAATAATAAGCTCAATTTAGTTATGGTACATATTTTTTCTTAATTATTAAAATTTATAAATTAATATTCAATTTACTATCTAATTCTTATATAACAATATAAAGAAAAATTAATTATACAATTAACTATCAAAATTAGTTTAGATTCATTAAAATATTATTTAATATTGTGGTACAATCAGTTATAAATTATTTTAAAATTTTTTAAAAATTAAATTTTTTGCAAATTTTTATAATATTTTTTATTTGAAGTCAAAGTAAATAAAAATATAGTCGAATTTTAGTCAAAATATAATTAACAAATAAATTTTTTTTGACCAAAATCGACCTAAACAACCGAAAGGTATCAGTTTCTTTAGACACGAAATTGTTTTCGAAACCGAAACTTAAAATTTTGGTTTCTTATATATGATTTCGAAAAAATAATTTAATTATGCATAATTTTTTTATAATTATATATAATTTTTAAAAAAAATTCTAGCAAGATGTCATATTTTTGGAATAATTTTTTTTACAAAAAATATATCGAACATATTTTTTAAGTAAATATAATAAAAAAATTTAAAACATCTGTCTTATAATTACTGAAAAAAATTTATAAATACAATAAAATCAGAAAAATATAATAAAAATTTAAAAATTTTCAATAACAGCTAAAGAAAAAAAAAGAATATTTAAATTCGAAAATTTAAATATTTTTTTTTGGGGGGGAAAGAATATGGCTTTTGACATTTAAAAAAAATGTTGAGTTAAAAAATAGAATAAATATTTTACCATTTGATTTAATTGTAGTTGACGTTTTTTAGAATAGTTGGATATGAAGGACCTAAAATCTCATTAAAAATTTAAAAATAAAATATATGTAACTATAAAAATAATAATAATTTAACTGTTTTTTAGAGATTACACGCGAAAAACTCAAAATATAATACTTCATTTCATTAAAAAAAATATAATTTAAAAATTTTCAAAATAAGAAAATAGTCCAAAGACTTTATTATATATGTTGCACCTACATGAATTACGACCGGTGTCAAATTAATCATACTAATTAATTTTATGAACTAATAGGGGTTTAGCTACAAAAGATTAGTTATATTAGATAGTCTCAGACTAAACCCATTCCAAATTCGCATCAGCCCCTCGGGTCACTGACTCGAACTCGACGTGCACCGGTCGGGATCTTCTCCGGTGAGCTTCTCCCATGTGAAGTGGGAGAAAAAATGCGACCACGTGTCGAACCGGTTGTCTTTAAACTCATTCCGCGGCAGCAGCAGTTCCGCTCAGCAGCAGTTTGCGGATGTCTAGTGAGAGACTTGTAGTGTCATTCCGTGTTAAGAGTTGTATTTTTTTTTTTTTGTGAATAATAAAATGTTAGCAAAGTTATTGTACTTTTCTTATCCTCTATATTTTTGTGGGCTTGTGCGAGTTTGGAGGGTTGAGGTGGGTGAATCTTGACGCCATCACGGGTGAAATTTCAGAGTAAAAATTTGCCGGTGTGACACAAGACCATCAGACATTTTGTTTGAAGATGGCCCGGGCAGGCCCACGGTTTGTATAGGCGAGCCCGAGCCTGCTGAGCGGCCCAAACCAGCTTTGTTACCCGCTTACACCGTCGCGTATTTCTCGGACCTCACGTCGTTTTCCCAATTCCGAAAGTAAAAAGCGTGCTTTGCTGTTTTGGATTAATCCCTGGCATTCTTTCTCATTAATTAGTCATAATAATTAATAATTATCAGCGAAGCGGCAACATTAATTAAAAAGCTGAAGAAAGAAATCCCGGTGTTCATCCGCGTCGCAGGACGCGTCTTTCGGAAGACACATCGTGTTTATTATATGTCGGGAAAAGGAAATTAAATTCGAGCCGAGGTTCGATATGTTGCCGGACCAAACTGTCTGCAACGTGGACGATATCTGTTCTTCTCTTCATCAAACGGCACATCGACGACGAGAATACACTCTGATTGATTGCGTTGTCGCTTGTGTACGAGAATTATGGTGTTCCGGCGGTACAATGTAACTTTAAGAGCACGCGTTCTTCTCCCGTTCGGCTTTCTCGCAACCTCCTCTACCCGATTGCACTTTGCAATTATTTAAATCAAAGTCCCAGGTCCGAACGGCTCCTCAAAACCCTCTCTGCTCGCCACAAAGCAAACAGCCCTCTTTTCCCTTCTCTGCAAATCTCCTCCTTCCCCCCATCTTCGTCGTCGTCGTCGTCTTCTTCTTCTTCTTCTTCTTCTTCTTCTTCTTCCCTCCTATTTCATCAGTCTCGTATAGATATTTCTTCCATTTAATTCCTAGACAATCTCAGATCAACATACCAAACCACCATAACCCCGTGCTGTTGTTGTTCTTGTTGTTGACGCCGAGGATGATGAGAAAATGATGTCTCCCTCGGCAGGCAACTTTCCCCTTTCTTCATCATTAACAATTGTTTCCAATCGGATTTTTTCATCTTGAATGGCTCTTGCTTCCCTCCGCAAATGCCGCCATCTCCTCCTCTTCAATTTCATTTTCTTCTTCTTCTTCCTCGGAACCGCCCGCGGTCTGCAACTGCTGCATTCCTCTACGTCGACGACAAACCCTCGTCTCTCTATCCCCCGGGATGATGACGGCTACCGAGTCTTTGAGAACCTCGCCGACTCCGAATCCAAGTGCTTCTCCATTCAATCACAGCAGCAAAAGCAGCAGCAACGCGTGCCCCGCGCCTACATCGACTACCTCCGACTCTACTACTGCACCTGCGAGGGTCGCCCTCTTCTCGGCTACACCCTCCTCGCCCTCTGGCTCCTCGTGCTCTTCTACCTCCTTGGCAACACCGCCTCCCACTACTTCTGCCCCTCCCTCGAGAGCTTGTCCAGGACTCTGCGCTTGTCCCCGTCAATAGCTGGCGTCACGCTCCTTTCGCTCGGTAACGGAGCCCCTGACGTATTCGCCAGCATCGTGTCCTTCGCCGGCTCCGGCGCCGGGGAGGTCGGCCTCAGCAGCGTGCTCGGCGGCGCCTTCTTCGTGTCCACCGTCGTCGTGGGCATCATAAGCCTATGCGTCCACCGCCGCGACGTCCACATCGACAGGTCTAGTTTCCTTCGCGACGCGTGCTTCTTCCTGGTGGTCCTGTCCTGCCTGCTCGCCGTCTTACTCATCGGGAAGATTGGCCTGTGGGGCTCCCTGTGCTTCTTCTCTCTCTACGCCGTCTATGTGTTCGTTGTCTCCACTACTCATATCTGCAGGCAAAAACGACCGGAGATGGTGGTGCCGCTGTTGGACGGTGTCAAGGTAGAAGAGCCGCGCCGCAACAATCAGAACAACGAGAAGCAAGCTATCGACGATTTTCTTCGACGCTGCTGCTGCCGCTGCTGTGATTTCAATTTCAATTCATCGGCAGCGGCGGCAAGGTATTGTTTGAAGTGGGTGGTTCGGTTCGTGGAGATGCCGCTGTATCTTCCCAGGAGATTGACAATCCCAGACGTCTCCGAGGAACGGTGGTCGAAGCCATTCGCAGTTGCGTCGGCGAGCTTGTCGCCGCTTCTGTTGGCAGCCCTGTGGAGCTCGCAGAGAGAAGAAACAGGGGCAGAGGCGAGCGCGGAGGACAGTCTGACAAGCTACATGGTGGGAGGATTGGTAGGGATGGTTCTCGGCGTCGCGGCGCTGGAGACGACCGAGGATTCGAATCCTCCGAGGAAGTGCTTGTTCCCTTGGCTGGCAGGCGGATTCCTGATGAGCGTGATCTGGGCTTACATCACAGCGAGGGAGCTGGTTTCTCTGCTGGTTTCCATTGGAATCATAGTCGGGATCAGCCCTTCGATACTGGGACTGACTGTCCTAGCGTGGGGGAACTCCATCGGGGACCTGATCGCCAATGTCGCGATGGCGGTGAACGGAGGACAGGACGGAGCGCAGATTGCCATCTCCGGGTGCTACGCGGGGCCCATCTTCAACACGCTGGTGGGCTTGGGCGTGTCCCTCGTGTTCTCGTCTTGGTCTGCGCATCCGTCCCCATTCGTCATCCCAAAAGACCTGGCTTTGTTCGAAACACTGGTGTTCTTGATGGGAGGATTGCTCTGGGCTCTGGTGATGCTTCCCAGGAGGGACATGAAGCTCGAAAGGGTGCTCGGAGGCGGCCTGCTTGCAATCTACCTGTGCTTCCTGTGCTTGAGGATGTCCGAGAGCCTCGGCCTCTTGCGTATTCGCAATCTGTTCCCTCTGTGATTATGATGAGATAAAGTCAGATTGGTGGCAAATCTCGTTTGTTTCTGTGTTTGCCAATATAGTTTCGTACTTGTTTGTAAATAAGAACGAACGCAGTGTAGGAGTTGTACACGATTTTCTTGTAAAAATTTAACTTGGGATCACCCGAGAGAGATCGCTCGGAGTCATTCATGAGCGTTCACGTTCCGATAGCCGCCGCGCGTTTGAGCACAGAGACGTGTTTGGTATACAGGCTGTATATAATATATACATATATTCCGCAATAAATATCCCTTTCGCTCTCTTTGGTTACAAATTATTATTCAAATAACAACAATAATAGAGAAAGAGATTTGTGGCCTTGGATATTTCTGCTTTTCGATTTTGTTGAAGATGGCCAGAAATCCGACGAGTTCGTTCGAGGTTTGGCTAATAAATAGAGAGCATTAGTTTGGGATGGTTTAGGTATTGATGGCAACACCATCATTCGTCGCATAGCTCTCGCCGAGTGGTCAGATTTTGTCTGTCCTGGTCCCAATCATATCGACCATTGACTCTTAACAGCGGAAATTAACATCGACGCCTTTTTCAACAGACTAATCCTCCCGCGCCTCGTGTTTGTTACTATTTATCCGCGACAATCGCGACCTGCACATTTACAATGACGCTCAGCAATAGAATTCAATCCTTTCGTCCAGGCAGCAAACACATTTTCCAAGCTCACCTTTTTGTGCTCGCAGAGTGAGAGACGATCATCGAAGCCGCTGACCAAGCGAAAAACAAAAAGGGTAACTAAAAGGGATCGTCCAAGCGTCTACATACATACTCGTGCATCCGTCGTTTCCCAGCTATGCTGGAGCGAAACGCCGTCCTCGGCTGCAGCCTTCCCCGCATGAAAATGTCCATCCAACGACTCTTTACGTGACCTGCGATTCACAAACACGAGGAAGCGTGCAGCGACCGGCCACATCTGAACTGAATGTATGCAGCATGTAACACCTGTGTATGGATAGAACTCGGGCAACCACCCATCGACCTCCCTTGCAAAGCTGAAATCTGATGATGATAAGAGTCGAATCATACAAAGCAAGGTCCACAAAAGGACGACCGAGGTTGGGCCCTTCACAGCTCACTCCGCTTGAAGAGGACTTGCATTATTTGTTACAACCATACACACATGCTGACACCTTGACAACTCTGCATTCTCTGTTGGCAGAGGAACCTCCTAATCAGGAGAGCATTTGGACCCTAGTTCTAAGCGGCTATGGGTGGATGATGTAGATCCCAAGAGGACCAGCTTCAAGTTTTGTAATTTCCTAGACATTTGTACAGATCAATTCTCCATGCATCATAAAGCAGTGCTCAGGGTCAATTACCTCGCGGATAAATTCAAATTTTGTTATTGCACCTCAGAGCTCAACCAGTTAAGCAGGATTTGAACTCCTGTAGTCTCTTCCATATACACGATGAAAATTTCTCGGTCACCTGCCAAAGTTAGGTTCGCTGTCAGCTCAAAATGCAACGAACTCCTAAAATTACATATTTTCAATTAACAAAAGAAAGTTCCCATGCCTTAGCTCAAGGTGAAACATCATATTTATTTCCTTTGTTACTCACAATTCAAATGCATGACAGCACAAAAAGTGGGATTCACAAAACAAAAAAAAGAAAAAGAAAAATGTAAAAATATTAAGTGTGAAGCTAAAATATCACGTGATAAATTTGAACCATCAAAAGCCTCCTTTGCTGCTCGCGATTAATTGAAGTGGGGCACAAATCACAATCTTTTTCTCACAGGAGTTAATTTCTCAAACAAAGTGAGATATGGTTCTGAAAAACCGGGCGAAGATAGCATTTTTACGAACCAACGAGAGGAGACATTTTCCTCGAGTACGAGTAAAATTCAACAACATTGGAGCGTTGAAGACCAAGATCGCAAAGGGAAATGGTCAATGATTACATACGCCAAGGACCTGCAGATGCTGGGGTACACAATAATTGAACAAGTTGGGGTTAGCTGTCCCACCCCAATCCACATGTGCAATTTATGTATCAAGAAACAAAATCACTGCCAAAGGAGAAAAGGACCTTATTCTCAGAGACTTCTTGGCTTGGTTGTTCCATAATGGAAAGACAGATCCAGAACAAACTGGACGCAAAAGCAAATTGGATATACTGAAGAGTCTACCAAGTTCCAGCCTCTTCAATGAAAAAGAGATTGGCCTGGTGGAATCAAAAATATGTGGCTTCCTATCAGTTCAAGTGCTACATCGCCAGCTATCAATCGAAATCTAGCTGGAATATCTGACAAAAAGATGCCCCTAGCCAATTTGTGTAGGCAGAAAGCCTAACAGATACGAACCACATTCTTGAGTTCAAATTATTTCAGAATAAGGATTAAAGACAAATCACATTCTACAATTTGCCACGACCAAGCAAGAACATCTAATTATTACTGGAAAAGACATGCATCTAAAAGAAATTTGTCCTCCTAGTGGATTTCGAGGATGAATGCACTCAGGAAACTCAGGAAAGTTACTCCTACAGCTCCACCAGTCCCAGAGACTGTGCAAGCCTGATAGAAAGAAAACATAGATATATAGAGAGGAGACCACAACCAAGAAACTTGTCGAGCTTCATCCCCCTACTGAGCAATATCACAAGGGACCACAACAGGCCACCTATCAGAAACCCGATTGTCTGAATCAAGCTTGGGTCCTTTGGGATGACAAAAGCGTATGGATACTTGTTCCACGAGCACAGGGAAAAGGAAATACCCAGGCCCACCAGAATGCTGAAGACAGGCCCTGCATAACATCCAGACATTGCCACCTGGACCCCACCTGGTCCACCATTCACTGCCACTGCCATATTGGAAAACAAGTCCCCAAGACAGTTGCCCCAGGCCAAAACAGTGACTCCCAGGACTGAAGGGCTAATCTCTAATATGGTCCCGAATGATAATAAGAGGGCAACTAGTTCCCCAGCAATGATGTAGGTCCAGAGCATGCTCATCAAGAAGCCACCAGCAAGCCAAGGGAGTAGAAACCTTCTTGGAGGTGTAGATTTATTAGTTTTCAGGAGTGCAACAATACCAAGGATCAGGCCTGCAAATCCAGCTATACAATATATCATGAAGCTTTCATCAGACCCAACCTCCTCTCTTTTGGAGTTCAAAATTATAGAGCACACTATTGGTGCCAGCACTACTGAAATAACTGCAAATGGCTTGCACCATCTCTCCTCGCAGACATCTGGTATGGTTAATCTCCTTGGCAAGTAAAGGGGCAGTTGAAGGAAGTAGAGGATCCTATCAAAGTAGAAGCAAGCAGATGCACTTAACTTGTAACAACTTTTGCCAGCCTTTGGTTCATCGCTACATATAGCTAATTTCACCAGAGAATTCGGATCGCCCAGTTCTGCAGTGCCCAAAAAAGGAGCTCGTAAGTTCCCATACTCAATGGAGCACAACATCTCCTTGGTCGGCAACAATGAACGTCCATTCGTTTTGTGAAAGTGATCTGTGATGGATACGAGGAATATGTAGACCGGGTAGAGGGAAGAGAAAGCAATAGCACTCCACACATTGATATTCTCAAAAACCAAGATTACTGATAAGGTGGATAGAACAAAGAGTAGGAAGCAAATATCTCTTATAAAGCTTGATTTATGAATGCAGATCTTGTGGGAGCTAACGCAAATGCTAATGATTCCCATGACCACAGTGGAAACAAAAAAGGCAGCACCTAAGACACTATTTAAGCCCAGGAAATTGGTGCTGGATCCTGTGAAAGAGACAACGCTAGAGAAGATGTCAGGGGCACCATTGCCTAGAGAGAGAAGAGTGACGCCAGCAATGGAGGGAGAAAGTTTCAAGAGCTGTGATAAGCCCTCCAAACTCGAGCTGAAGTACATGGCTGCAGTATTTCCAAGAAGATAAAATAACAAGACAAGCCATAGGATTAGCAAGGTGTACCCAATGATAGGTGTTTTGCCGCAGATGCAGTAGAAGAGGAGGAAATAATCTATGTATCCTTCAGCAGAGCATTGGGAACTGGATGTCAAAAAGGTGCATTTTGCTTCACTGCCTCCATATCTATGGAGATTGTCACAGCCTAACTCTTTGACAGATAGCAATGTGTTTCGGCTAATGGATTTCCTGGACTGTTGCAGAGTTGGATAGGAAGAGTGGAGATGTGCTCTAACGTAGAAGAGCAGCAGCAGCAAAAATGATAAACTGAGTAAGAGATGAAATGCCCTGGATAGTGATGCAGCAGGGAATATACCTGCCATTCCAGAAGAAAAGGAAGGTCTGAACTGCGATTGATGTGAACAATGAGATGAATATGCTACATGGAGGACTTGGGAATACTGTGTTTTCCCATATGGATAGAGAGAGAAAGGCAAATTGCCTTTTGGGTGAATGATGGAGAGAGAGGTCCTTCACTGCCAAAGTACCTGGCATATTAGATCCTAGGAAGAACACGTGTTATAAAGGGGTCGAGAGAACCTGAACCACACAAAAAGATAAGGTCGCAATGGTCATCCTTTTGATTATTTTGTTTCCTGTGAAGATTAGGGGTGTTCAGCACTAAAAAACAAGCTTTAAGAGGAAATCTGGCATTGCTGTTCTTTTGATTTCTTTGTCCCAATCCAAATGGGGCCTAAGTTCGAGCGCGAAAATCAATTATTGGAGAGACTGGTCAAAGAATAGATAATGAATAGCAAGATACTGAAGAGGAAAAGAAGACGATAATGATTCATTTATGATGATGAGCCACCTACAGGATGGAACCAGTCAGAGAAAAGATCTGGTAGTCACATATCTCGTCTTGGCCCCGTTTTTTAATAGAGATGCCTTAATGAAGAATGCCTTTATAATTAGCAACTGCTGATAACACAGTGTTCTTGTTATGCCATACTGTTGAAGAACCAACAGTAATAAGATGGAGTAGGACTAGAAGAAAGATAGAACCAGAAAGAAGTCTTCAACTATGTGAGCGTAAAACATTAACCTATGCCTCGGAAACACTCTTCTCATATCACTATTTCATAAAATGCTAATGTCACAACTCACAACTCTAATCAAGCACAGCATATCATTGCTGTCAAATTGTTTTCACAATACCACAAGATCACACAAAAATACAGACATATTTTTATCCTTAATTTGAAGTATCAGCCAGGAATTTGAGGGAAACAAATGGTACAAGATACAATGCTATGAAATGACACTGAACGTCAGAAGACCTAGGAATCTATTAATTTGCCACCTCATGTCAGAATTTATCCTACAAATTCCTGAACTTGTCAGTAATTAAGGTGTAATTAGATTTCCTCACTAGATGGAACGTACGAAACTCGTATTTGAAACAAGAACTACATTAGGATGATGAAGCACAGATTCATTGCTCAAAAAACAGCCGTTCGGGGAAATCTAATGGCAGAAACAGTTGCATAAGAATCAAGTTTCGCAATTAATTAGAAAAAGAATGCAAAAAGAGGAATTGAAAACTCATAAAACAGAGGAGAAAAATACTCGGAATATGATCTGAAAGCCCTAGGGCAGGAGGAACCCTCAGCCCTCCGTCGTCGACTCCATCGACCCCAGACCAGAGCATTTCCGTTCCGAACGCGGCCGTGATGATGCATTGGGCCGGAAGCCCATCTACAACGTATACACAGATTGGGCTAAAATTTCTCGTGTCGTCTCGCGGTTGGCGCGGGTGCTGATAGTTCACAGCCGCCGAATACAAGATCCAGCAAAGAAGAAGGCCTTTCATAGAAATAAAAGGCTCTCGCACACGTGTCTCAACCATGGACCATTCTACGCTGGCAGAGCACGCCACCACACGCCGGATATATACACTGTTGGGTCGGGTATCTTACTCGAAACAGCACCATCAGAGTAACATCTTTCTGACGTGGCATCTTACGAGAGATTTCTTTGCGGGCCCACTAACGAGCTCTCTACACGTGGCTCGTCCTTTCATCGTCTATAGTTGCTGCCAGTACCTGACCCGTTACAGTAAATAAAATCCGGATCCGCCAAGCGGCTCTGATTTTCTTCTCCCAAACGGCAAAGAGAGAGAGAGAAAGAGAGAGAAGGGAACCACCGCCGCAGCGGCTGGCGTCCGGAATAGTTCCCTCTCTCGATTCCTTCTTCCTAGGGCTCGCATTTTGCCTATATTCGTCAAATGTTCCATTTTTTTTGAATATTTGGAGCGAATTCTGCTCTGATTCCGAGTTTATTTTTCGAGGTACGGCTGCGTTCTCCTTCGTAGATTTGAAGGAATTGCTTTTCTTTTTTTGAAGCAAATTCGATCGATTTCCAAGAAGCAATAGTAGCCTGAGCGTGGACACGGAAAGATTGAGAGCAAGGCATGGGGAAAGGAGGGGGCTGCGTTCCAAGCAAGAAGCGGCAGCCAGTGTTGGCGTCCGATAACTCCTTCCACTCCGGGGGAACCGCCCCTGCCGCTCCCATCGAAGGGAAAAGCCCCTCCTCCGCCGCCTCTCACCCCGGGCCGCCATCCGAGATCAAAGTCAGGATCTTCATAGTGTTCTACTCGATGTACGGCCATGTGGAGAGCCTAGCGAGGAGGATGAAGAAGGGAGTCGATGCGATTGAAGGCGTGGAAGGGGTCCTGTTTCGTGTTCCGGAGACGCTACCGCCGGAGGTGTTGGAACAAATGAAGGTGCCGCCCAAGGACGAGGGCATCCCGATTATATCGGCCGCAGAGTTAGTTGAAGCCGATGGGGTTTTGTTTGGCTTTCCAACCAGGTATGGATGCATGGCAGCTCAGATGAAGGCTTTCTTTGATTCCACAACTGAGTTGTGGGACGAGCAGAAGCTCGCTGGGAAGCCGGCGGGCTTCTTTGTGAGCACCGGGACACAGGGCGGAGGCCAAGAGACCACTGCGTAAGTAATAGGCACTTTCCTTCCCTGTTGCTCTCATTCTCATTTTGTTTTGTTTATTAGGTTAACCAGACAGTTATTATATGCTTCCAACCGTGACATATATTCATTATATCAAAAACACAAAAAAAAAAGTGCCATATGCTCATACTTGTTCTTCTTTTTTATTGAAATTACAAGATTTTCTAGCAAGATGAGATTTCTTTGTTGTTTTATGATTTGGATTATATCAATTCAGGCTCCAGCAAGACATAAAACATATAGAGATGTCATGTTTTGATGATTGTAATTGGCTGTGACCTTATTCTATCCTGCTTTATGTATGTTGTTGCACGAAAAAGCTTCACGACTATGTTGGGTTGCATCATAATGTCTTCCTAAAAACATTACTTTTTGAGGAAAGGTCTCCTTAAAATCATTGAAGTACGTGCCATGTATCTCAAGTGTATCTTGAGTATCACCACCTGTTTCATTTGGGATTGCAGTGGAAAACTTTTTTTACTGTAAATTCATAGAAAAAATAATGGAGTACAAGTTTGTGCAAAAAAATGCAACATTGAGTATAAGGATAAAAGCATCAAACTTGTAGAAGGTAACTTAGGGAATATGGCTGTCATTGGAAAATAACCTATTGGATGTAAGCAGATAGCATCTGAAATTGAAGCAGAAATTTGCATTAGACTGTTCATGCTTTCAAGGTTCAGATTGAAAGAACCCTGCACATGAGCCAATTGAGATTGTATAGTTCAACTTCATTGTTTGTTATGTTTGGAATTATTATGAAGCTACAATTAGAAAATCATAGTTGGGTTTCCATTTTTGGTTCAACCTTTGACTCATAATTCAGATAGGATTGGAATTGCTTATAGTTAGGACATAATTGATCCAATGATCATATACAAATTAGGGTTTGGTTTTTCAATTTGATCATTTCTCTTCCCAGAGTGGAAACTTCCTTTCCAAGATATTCAGAAAGATTACTTGTACTCTAGGATGGATTGTTGGCTATGAGAAACTTTGAGCTTGCGCCATTCTATGTAACATGAGATAGCATTGCTCAATGAATTTGTGTATTTCTTCTCTTTGGTATCGGGCAGAACAATAGTTGTATGAAGTTTGAAGGTAACCTGAAACAACCAATGAAATTTGATAGCCATTTGTGAGTCACATACTTTATATCTTGAGTTTTTGGACATTTGCTTTGCAAAATTGAGTATAGTTTTGAGTATGAGAAATCCATCTTTATCATAAAATAGCTGGAGGCTTAACACACCGTAGTTGTCACTTGACATCTATGTATCAACTTTGCAGAGAACTTGGTGAGGTTATTGATTTTCCATGGTCTGCAATTTTTTCATTACTTCAGCTAGTTGAGTGATTATGCTAACAAATGAAACACAGACTCAACAGGCTTGTTTAAGGTTTTCAGTCTTTTCTTTGAGGCTTATTTGCCATGGTTAGATAAGAACCTTCTGATGTCATGGATCATGTTTAGGTATTGGGCAGATGAAAGCACATTCATACCATAAACTTTTAGGCTGGCTGAGAATGGTTTTGGTTATTTTTGAATGACATGTTGTCTCCTTCTGAAGAAGTCATCTAAAGAGAATGCATATATAATTCCATTTGTTTATAGTTGCATAGTTTTGTATTGAGTGAGCTAATTCACCTTTCCCTTTTGAGTGCACAAAAGCATGGTGAAAGCGCAATAAATTTTGATAGCCTGCTTATTGCATCAGGATCCTTTGAGGCATCTAGTATAAGTGTTGTTTGCTTTTTATAATTTTTGAACCTTGCAGATATTAACATAAAGCAGTCATGGTTGACTAATTACATGAGAGAAGACTGAATTTTTAGATGCTTTCAAACTGATAGAACAATTTTCTGATAATTGAATGTTACTAAACTGATTCTTTGCTTTTGCAGGTGGACTGCAATCACGCAGTTAGCTCACCATGGAATGCTCTTTGTGCCCATTGGTTACACCTTTGGAGCTGGTATGTTCAAGATGGATGACATCAGGGGTGGATCTCCATATGGTGCTGGAGTCTTCGCTGGCGATGGCACAAGGAAACCAAATGAAGCTGAGCTTGCTTTTGCTGAGCACCATGGCAAGTACATGGCTTCTGTTGTCAAGAGGCTGGCGCATCATTGAAGATCTTTCTATTGTCTAGTCCTCCGTGCAAGTATCCCATTGCTTCCAGTGCCTCCTTCCTTTCTCTAATGATTTGTTCTTGATATTTTCTAGTGCGCTTTTATGATTTGAAATAGCATTGTGCCTTTTGCATAGATAGAACAGAAAAAAAGTGACTCGGTTTGTTTGTGTTGCACTGTTTTACTTGGCATGTTTTTTTTTTTTTTCTCGTCTTTGTTTTACAATTGTTCAGTGAGAATCTTGTACATGACTACTCACATTGAAATCATTTTGTTGGTAAAAAGACTGCTGGCTGTCTTCATTGGGAATAAGGTTTACTTATATAGCTAAATGCCTCTCTGATTTTATTCCGTGTTTATGTGGAGTAGATCCATCGTTTGCCTTTCAGATTTCTGAAGCAACAAAAATGTCAGATAGATGTGGTATTAAGCTTGTCAATCCTTGCAGAACTGTCTCTCAACCTCTTATCCTCTGTCCTCCAAATTTTGAACTGCATCTCAACCTCTTATTCTCTATCCTTCATAGTTATTTTTCAACGTGAGAGATCATTTGAAATTATATCGATCATTTGAAATTATATCGATAAACCTTAAACAAGAAAAAACATGAAAGTGGAAACGAGTACAGAAAATGAAGTTTGGCCTCAAAAAATGGACATGGTTCTCTTCAGTAGCAGCGCTCGCTACCGTAGATCTCGACAGGACCAGGTGAACCCAGTGGAGTACTCCTGAGTAGACCTGGGTCGGACTGGATGAACCCAGTGAACTAAGTTCGCTCAGTCCTCTGGGCCGTGATTCCCAGATCTACCGTATAGTTTCTATTTTTGAGTAGCCCCTCTGCTGCATTCTCGCTTTGCCATTGGTATCTCTGTGTTCCCCCTCTCTTCTCGCATTCTCCTACTCTTCCTCCGTCCACACACCAACCATATTTATGTTTCCTGCCTCCACCATCTCCATGCAAAATCTCGCAGTAGGAAATCTCCTATCCCTCCCTCTTCTCTTTATCTTTTCTCCTATTGGGCAGAAACTCAAGCCACATTTGAGTCTCTAACCATGGAGAATCACTACCACTACAGACTGGTGGCGTTGCTGTTGACGGTGGGGCTCTGTTTCAGTTCCATTCAGGGGCTGGGAGTGAACTGGGGCACCTTCGGTTTGCACAAGCTGCCGCCCAAGACCATCGTGCGGATGATGCAGGACAACGGCATCAAGAAGGTTAAGATCTTCGACACCGACCCAGACGTCCTCAACGCCTTGGCCAAGTCCGGCATCGATGTCATGGTTGCCATCCCCAACGTAATGCTTAACGACATGACTGACCCCCGGCGAGCCAAGAAGTGGGTCGCCCAGAACGTTACCCATTATCTCGACCAAGGCGTCAAAATTAAGTGAGTAGAAATGCTTTCTTAGGTTCTTACTCTTCTTATTCTTCTTACTCTTTTTTTAAAAACACCAAAAAATCACAAATGAAGTGAAACCCAAACAGTTTGGTTGGAGTCGGGAACGAGCCCTTCCTCAAGTGGTATGCAGATGATTACGTCAACTCGACGTTTCCGGCGCTGAAGAACGTGCAGCAGGCGCTGGACGACGCCGGCGTGGGCACAACCATCAAGGCGACCGTGCCGCTGAACGCCGACGTCTACGCATCCCCGTCGAACAACAACGTGCCCTCGGCTGGCGAGTTCCGCGCAGACATGACTGACGTCATGAAGCAGATCGTGGAGTTCTACAAGAACAACGACGCTCCCTTCACCGTAAACATATATCCCTTCCTCAACATGCATGAGACCCCAGGCTTCCCCGTCGACTACGCCTTCTTCGACGGATACGCCAATCCCATCGTCGACGGCAAGCTCAAGTACGAGAACATGTTCGACGGCAACTACGACACGCTGGTGGCCGCCATGAAGAAGATAGGTTTCGAGGACATCCCGATCATCATCGGCGAGGTCGGCTGGCCGACGGACGGCGACTTCCGCGCCAATAACAGCATGGCGGAGAAGTTCTACAAGGGTCTCCTGAGGAAGCTGGCCGCCAAGAAAGGGACGCCGGTGAGGCCCAACACGGACATAGAGGTCTACGTGTTCGGCCTCGTGGACGAGGACGCCAAGAGCATCCTTCCTGGGAACTTCGAGAGGCACTGGGGTCTCTTCACCTTCGACGGGCAGCCCAAGTTCCCGATGGACCTGTCGGGGAAGGGGGAGAGCGAGCTGCTGCAAGAAGCCCAGGGCGTAAAGTACATGGCCAAGAAGTGGTGCGTCTTCAACCCCAATGGCAAGGGCGACAAGGGCAAGGTCAACAACACAGTCAAGTACGCTTGCGACCGCGCCGACTGCACGGTGCTGTCGACAGGGTCGTCGTGCGGGGCGCTCGACCAGAACGCGCATGTCTCCTACGCGTACAACATGTACTACCAGCTCCAGAACCAGACAGATGACAGCTGCAAGTTCGACGGTCTGGCCATGGAGACCACCAAGGACCCGTCTCAGGGGTCGTGCAGGTTCTTCGTGCAGTTCACGGCCGATCCGGTCGAGGTCCTCGACAAATCCTCAGACGATGGCGACTCCTCGTCCGGCGGAGGCTCCAAGTCCAAATCCTCTGCGCCGTCTTCCAGGTTTGTGCCGTCGGCCCACGGGTTTGCGTCGCTCCTCTTCGCCGGCCTTTTCTTCTTGCCCGCCTGGATCGATCTTCCGTTTGAAGGATAAGGATGGTCTCTGCCTGCTCCAGAACGCAGCGGAGTCTCTTCTTCTTCTTTTTCTTCTTCTTCTTATATCTCATTCATTGTTTTAAGTACTTCGCTTTAACAACTTAATTGAATGAGATTATTTTACGGCCGAAGCAATGCAATGCGGAAAGAGGATGGTTGGGAAGTTAACCGTAGATTAAGTACTTAATCCTGATTTTAATTTCCAAATAATGTAAATATTGGAGTGAATTATACACTTAAAATAGAAAAATTATTTTTAAAAAATTTCAAGAGTGGCTATTACGTGTTTACGCCCTAGACTAGTAATTATTACTCTCGATAATATAGTATAACCTAATTGTAAGTAAAATAATTAAATTATGGATTGATCCTCTATTTTTTTTTCAAAATTACATATAATTTTCTTCTTTAATTTTTAAAGAGATATTATCTTTGGCTAACGGAGCTACTTTTTGTAAGAGATATACTTTTAAGTATGATAGATCTAATTATAAAATAAAAAAATTTCAAAACAGTAGCACCAAAAGAAACTAAACCTTCGAACAACAAGATAAGATGACATTATTTCATCAATAGATTTCTACTTTTTAAATCTTAAGATACGAATATGAGTTGGATATTTTCAGACACAGTAGCACTGACTTCAGCCTTTACAATGTTACATTTTTGAAAATTTTCGATTTTTGCATTGATGTCTCATATTTGAAGATTTAGATTTGAAGAGCAGCAATTTGTTAATGAACTGATATGATATTATCTTGTTGTTTGAAAGTTAGTCATTTTTGTGATGCTTTTGTTTCTGAAAATATTTCATTTTTTGATTAAATGTATCATAATTAAAGGCTCAAATTTAAATTTGTTGTACTATTGAAAAACACTCGACGAAATCTTGCTCTAAATCTCCTAAAATTATTATATTTATAATCAATTTTTTTTAAGGACTATATAAAAATATTATGGTTAGGAAATATATCAAATATATTTATTGTTGAAAGCAACTTTCTTAACCCAAAAACCTCAAACCTCTCTAAAAATTTAAAACATACACATAATTATAAAAAAAATTTAAAAATTATACACAATTTAGCTATTTTTTGAAAAATTGTACATACAAAAGTCAGAATTATATTACAAAAATTACTCCAAAAGACGCTTCCAAAAGCATATGAGTTAAATTAATCTTACTCTAGCCCAATTCTTTATAAAATCAACATACTTATATATCGAGAATTGCTATTAATTATTCAGACATAGTTTAAGTGTACCTATAAACTAAACTTTCCTTACCCAGCGTTCATCTTAAGAACAAACCAAACATTGGAAACATTCACTGGCCCAGTAAACACACATGTAGCAGATTAAAATAGGTAAGAAACAAAAACGTATCTTCACATCTGAATGAAATAAATAAAATGTCCATCCTGTCTCTCTACTGATCAATTCCAGAGTGCACAAGTCATTAAACAAAGACAATAGTCACAAAAGAATTGCTGATAACTACCCAACGAGCTGCACAGTGCCGCCTCTCCACAAAACAGAAGCATCCAACAGTACCATCAGGCATACAACAAAATTCAATATCCCAGACACATGACCATTGTCTGCTCGAAGAGGAGCAATCCATCAACATATCTATTAATATAGTCTCCACACTGTTCCTGTGCAATGCTCGAAGAGAAACAAACAAATCAACACATTTCATTACACCCATCCTCGTGGCTTAGAAATATTTTTTGATATAAATTAGAAGAGTTCTGTCACCCCTGCCAGCAGAAGATGGTGACATGCAAAGAGGAATTTTTTTTTAAGAAAAAGAATAATCCATCAAGAAAATATGCCGCCGAACTACCTAGAAGAGGTCACAGGTGCCTTGCTTGATTTAATGCCTGGTTGACAATCTTTTCCTGATATTGACACTCCGTCAATAGCAATATTTCCCAACCCCACTGCCATTGCTTCCCTTTCATCTTTCTCCTTCTGTTTCTCCAAAGACCCATCATCTGGAACTTGATCTTGTGCTGTAGGCAAGGATGGCTCACAAAGCGAAGGACCCAAATTAAGCCACGGGTGGTGAAGCAACTGTGCAGCTGAAGGCCGTTTCTCTGGAACAAAATCCAGAATGGGGATGAGGAAGTTGGCCATATCATTTGCTTCTTGCTCACTAAATTCATACTTCTCCATAAGCACTTTGTTGAGGGGCCAAAATCGTAGGCGACGGATGTGCCTCAAGTCCCCATAGCGATTGAAGAATTCACGAGAATATCGACCTCCCAAGGCAATCTGGAGATACCATCATAATGTTCAAACACTAACAGTTAAAATTGGTGAGCATGGAGTGCAGGAGAAGAAGCCTTACTTTGCGTGGCATCATCCCAAGAAGCTCCATCATCAGTGCCAAGTGATCCTACAAGGAACACAAAGGCAACTCAGAGGATGAAAATGGAATTTTGAACATAATAACCTATTTTGTAAAATGTTAAAAATTCATTCTTTGATATCATTATATGTAAATAGTTAGCATTTGGGCAATGTTTTCAAAGGAAAAGAATGAGATTGTATGATTTAAGGAAAAAAAAAACATTCTCAAGGAAAGTCATGCCTAACATGAAGCCGATTTCAATTAAATAGGCCTCAAAACTTCCTAATTGGGCCTACATTGATCAACTAACTCAATTAAAATGCTAATGTTTGTTTTAGTCTGGTAGGTGGAAGTGGAATTTACATATGGATTTTACAGCTGCAAGACACAGTCTGATGATTTTTCTCAGGATAAATGAACTGCCTTGGAAAATGAAAATAAAATGTTTAAATTTAAGGTAATTTGTCCAAACAAGCACATGTTTCTAATTAGTAACAAGACCACCAATAAACAAAGCCATTTCCTCTTCTAAATTCCAATATATCACATGGACATTGTGTGGGGACCTCAAACAAGGCTGATAGAAAGTAAAATATCTTCCATTATTATGATGAAGGGATCTATGGTTATAATGGTAAAGTCACAGATACTTGCAAGTATTTCATGGTTCCATTTAGCAATTAGTTAACAACAATAGAAATGAAGCAATTGCAGTATAAACACAGCAGAAGCACCGGGAATGCCTAATATCAAAGAATGTACACCCTGCATAATGCTAGAAATGGACTATAATATTCTAAAAGAAGTACAGTCAGCACCTGAAAAATTGACTTCCAGGTTTCAGTCAACAAAAAATTAATAGCAAAAGCAGGTCCTTTAGACGAGGTTGGATGATTGAAAAAGAATACTTGGTGATAATATTTCTGCCTATCCACATACAAAAGCATGTGTTCATAAGTTTGCAGAAATTGCCAACTGCCCTATGTAGAAATGGAGTTAGAATTACTCACATCAAGCTCCCAGTTTGAAACTCTTAGGCACCCTTTAGTTCGGGATCAAGGTTAAACTCAAGCTTAAGATTAAAGTATAAAAAAATAGTCTGATCAAATTTTTGGTATTTGAATACTAGTCTAACTAGTAAATGGTTTAAATTTTTTTTGGACTTTTATGTCCTTGAATATATTATTTATTAAAATTTGAATGAATAAACATAAGGGTAGTATAGTAATTTATTTTTTAAAATAACATAAAAATAGTCTAGCTATCTTTTTGGTATTTGGATGGTAGACTGGTTAAAACAGGATAATCCCGATCTTAATGCCAAACCAAATGTACCTTTAAATGTCATCAATAAAAAAAAAAAAAAGCAAACCTAGCATCAGTAGGGAACATGAAAAGATCATATTTCTTAGATAGTCTGAGAGTGTCTAGGCTTATATTGAAACAATTTACAATCCACTATTGACAAGGAAGCAACTAACACTCCGGATTCAAGGAAAAAAGATTTGAGTTATATGCAAATGTTTCCCCCCTTTATTTGTCTGAAATTTTGCTTGCTTTCCTATAAGAAAAGGGTGTATTATTACAATTTTAACTAGTTGCAAAATGAAAAAATAGCCAAAACTGTTTGGTTTTAGCTGATTCCCAATAGCAGCCTTTCAAACCTTGGAAAGAACTTCATAACTAAGTATACTAGCATCACCAGAATCACCAATACCTATCATCCCAAGGTGAATATAGACCATTAAAAATTAGCTTCCTTAGAGTTGTCTGAGTCACAAGGCTGTAATCTGTGACATTTAATTTAGATTATCCCAAACAAGAGTAGCAGTTTGAGTTGCTGGTCGTCTTCCAAGGAACCATAAGTTTGACGTGGTAGTTTTTACAACCTGCTACCGATAAGCAATATTCATGTAGATTTTGCTGTAATCAGCATAATCCAACCAAATAAAAGTTATCAATAAATTATAACTTCAAACATTTCAGAGTTTACCTCATCACGGTCAAAAGTGTCCCCGCTGTGTGGATCAAAGAGCACATCCCCAGTGGCAAGCTCAAAGCAGAAGCAGGCAAATGACCAAATATCCGCAGGGGTAGAATATTTGTAACCCAGAAGCACCTCTGGGCATCGATATTGCCTCGTTTGGATGTCACTTGTGAACTGCTTGTATGTCCAGCATGCATTTCCAAAGTCTACCAACTTGCATCGCAGGTCAGCTTCCAATGCCAGTTTCCTCCTGGTCCCTTTGCTCCCCCTTCTGTGTCCGTGCACCATACCATCTTCACGCGCAGCACCACCACTAACACCACCTTCATCATTTCCTGAGTTTGACTCTGCCTTATCCTGTACCCCATCAGCATCTGCAGCAGCAATAGACCCTGAGCTCTCTGATGTTGCAGCTGCTGCTCGTTTGGCCTTCCGCCTGATTTTTTTCTTCTGGTTTCGTGTCAGGTCGCCGTTGGTTGATATGGGTGTCTTGGGTGGTGGATCATTTGATTTGAAGGTGGAGATGATGGGAGGAGTGCCAGAGTGCCGTGGGTCCTTTGAGGGGTCAATTGTGGAACAAAGAAGGATGTTCTCAGGTTTGAGGTCAGTGTGGATAATGGATAGCTCACGGTGTAGGTAGTCAAGTCCAATAAGAACATGGAGGCATATCTCCTTCACCATAGGAATGGGGATTCCCCTGTAATCTGTGTACTTGATAAGCGTGAGAAGATTATCACCAAGGTACTCGAACACCATGCACACATGGTGCCCATTTGGTCCTGAGTGCTTAAAATGGTCCAGCAGCTTCACAACGCATCTGGTATCATCTGGGTCCTTCTCTGCAATCTGCTTCAAAATAGTTATCTCATCCATCGCAGCTTCGGTGTAATGCTGGGCGCTCTTCTGCACTTTCAGTGCCACATATCTCTACCACCAAATATCCATGATTCAGATGAATTGGCGTTCATTTATTTCATGAAAGAAGAAGATATCCTTCAAGGTGTGTTTAATACACTTTGAAAAGCAAAGCAGAATATTGATTTTCTTCACTTCATAAAACAATATCACGTTTTGAAGTGGCACTTGGATCCTCCAGCAGACCATAAATTTTCCAATCGAGATCAAACTACAAGAACAACAAGTCTCCTTGGTTTCAAACAAAAAACAGTCACTTGTTCCGAAGAGAAATTTTTTTGGGTAATCCATAAACACGAAATCGCTGGCGTTTCCGAAAAAGTTTTCCTTTGATACCGAAATTTCACGCAATTTCCTCGGTTTTCAACCGATGTAGAAAAAATCTACCCGATTTTACATCTAAGAAATCTGACTTTATGGTAAGGTGATCTTACGGAATGGATGGCATCCCAGGCGAGCCAAACGGTGGAGAAGTGGCCCCATCCGAGCTTGGACTGGACGACGTAGGCGCCCTGTTTGAATGAATCGCCGACGCGGACGGCGTGGTACCCTCCCCGGCGGTAGTCCTCGGTCCCCTCGTCCTCCGACGTGTAGCTGCTGCTCTCGCTCCGGCCGTCCTCCTCCTCCATCCGATCCCGAACCCGATCCGAAGAGGATCTCCGCGGGATCCAAGAGCTAGGGCTCCTGTCCCCGCCCCTCTCCTCTTCCCCGCGGTCTTTCTCGCCCTTGCTCGGTTCCTCAACGAGAACTAAACAAAGAATTATTAAATCAATGAATATTATAAGCAAACAGAAGTGTACGATGTACCTGTGCCACAAAATAACAAAACTGTTCCGGATGGCATGTTTTAATCCTGGGCATCCACTGGGGTTGGAGATTAGTAGGACTTGTCAGATGCCGATACGATGTCCGGCGAGAATCGCGGGTGAAGAGAAGCAACAGATGACCTTGCTGCTGTTGAGACTTGACAGGGAGAGAGAGAGAGAGATTCTGAGAGGAGGATTACTTGACGAGATGGTGAGTGGCAGACAGACCACCGGGTCTGTTGTGGGTTTTGCTTTGCTTTCAGTGGAAGTCGGGGGCCGGGCCCCATCCGTCTCAAAGCCAGAGGCCCAGAGTGACTGTGTCCAGTAGAGCTGTAAAACGGATTCTATCGGACCCGGCACAGCCCGTTTGACCGAACCGTCACTATTATTTCGAATCGCATTGCGGTTCGGTTTTTATAATTTTTTTAAATTAAAAATCAAAATCAAAATCCAATTTAAAATTTTTTATTTTTCAAAATCAAACCGAATCGAAAATCGAATAATTCGAATTAAATCAATTATTCAGTTTTGATTCGGTCAATTTATTCAATTTAAACCAAATAATGCACAACCCTAATCATATTGTGTCTAAGTCTCTTTTTTAATATATAAATAAAAATAAATAAATAGTTAAAAAAATTATAAATGAATTATAGCTTAAGTGGTCAAAATACATGAGTTCCAATCTTGATTAAAATAATTTTTTAAGAAAATTTTGTAAATACCTAAAAATATGAAAATAATAATAATATAAATTATTTTTTGTAAAAATAAAAAATTATTTGTGCATACAAAAAAATTGAAATAAATAAAAATTATTCATATTTAAGTTGGTTTATGAATATGATGCTTATCTATATTTGAGATATCTTAATAATAAATATTTTTTAAAAAAAAATAAAAAATAAAAAATAATATTCATAAAAAATGAAAAAAAATTTAAAAATAAAAAAATGTATATTCAAATTAATTTATGAGCATTATTTTTACTTATATTTGAGATGTGAAAAATCTGCATCATTATTTAAAACATGCAAAAAAAAGATCGCTGAGACAAGGGATCGCCAATGTTGCACTCAACGATCCAACTCTGACGCTTAAGTCAATAAGATAATTCAACAAAAATATAAAAAATAATTTAAAATATCATAATACGTATCTATATGTTTCTAACTTACTATTATAATTATTCAAAAATTACGCTCAACCTTTAGTATTAGTATATTTCGTTTTTTCAATTTCTTGAATTTATTCATTAGTTAAACTTCTACTAAATCTTTGAATTCATTTTTCAGCATTATACCAATCTTTCATGCATATGCATACTTTTATAACTTCAGGTGTTAATCGAGTTCTCTTATCATTTAATGCTTTTTTTTTCTATACTGAAACAATATTCTAATACAACTATAGATACTGGAATAGTTAATAAGTCACAGATCATGATGTAAAGCACTGTATATTTACTTGTATGTGCTTTCTACAATAATAATATATCAAATTTCTCAGCATTTTCATCAGTTAAAGAGTCCACACTTTAGCTCCTATATAAAACCACTTCATTATATGAGGAAAAAGTTGAAATTGAATTTTGTTTTTTCTTTGCAAATAAAAAATATGTAAGATTTTGATTTGGAATCGTCTATGATATATTCGGATGGAGTAGAATGAGATGAACTACCATATCGTGTTTGATAAACATTATACATACCGTATAATAATTTTTTTATATATTATTTATATCTTACTACATGTATAAAAAACACATATTATCATAATACTCGTTAACTAACATTTCAAAACCTGAAAGATTAACTCGTGGATCTAATATGGTAGCGAAAGAAAATACAGAATTAATAGTTTTAAATATTTTCCAAACTTCACTTCCATTGGATAAATAATTTTTGAAAATTCAGAAAGCGATATTTATTTATTAAAAATAGAAGAAATAAGCATAACTTTATTAAATATCAAATAAGCTGTAGGATAATAACTATTTAAAAGAGTTGTAGTTGCAACATAAAAATATTTAATAATAACATAAATAATTTACATATCATTCAAGTTGCATCAGTCAATAGACAATCACTCATATATTGTGCATAAAAATAATAAGTACATCTTTATAATCATAACAATATTTTAACAACTTATAAGTAGTATTCCATCTATTTTCAGTATTAAGAGAAATTTTTTTTTATACTTTTTGAAATTGTCTATATAAAATTTAAAAATCTTGAGCACGAATAGAAGTATATCTAATATATTTGTATAAATTTCTAAGTTTTTTAATTTTAAAATATACATTCTCAATTTTAAGTTCATATTGAACAGCTAAATTAAATATATAAGATGTACACCAAATATGAAATAATCTACCATCCAATAAATAGGTAATTGATGTTTAAGCAAATAAACAACAACATTATTATTACTAGCATTAGCTAAAGCAATACTAAATATTTTTATCTTGAATATTATACTCGAAAATAGTTTGAACAATAGCATTAGTAATGTTAGTTGCATTACGAGAATACTCTAAAAGTTTAAAACTAATAATTCATCCATGAATTATCAATATAATGAGCTATAATGCAGATATAAGAAGCACCATAATCAGCACTCTAGTAATCAGATATGAAAGTAATTCTTTGATTATAACTTGTAAAAAAAATTATTTTATTTATTTTTAGTAAAGATCTTCATTGCATCGTTCCTTTATGCATTCCTAGATTTTTTCTAAAAAAACAAATTTAATTCTTATAATAGCTCTTTCATTTTAAAATTCTTTGCAAAAGAAAATGGTTGTTTATCCCAAATAATATATTTAACTAAATTTTCTCTTATTTTTTAAAAAAATATTATGAATGGCAAGTGAATCGAAAAAAGTATCAGGTGCAAAAAAAAATTAGGTTTGAGTTAAGTCATGCTCTACTTTAAAATGAAATTGGATGTATCTTCGAATATAACGAGTTCCATGTGCACTTGTAGCATCTAGTTGATCTTGTATTTCTTATAAATAACTTTTTTCTCACCTTCAACCATATTATGTCATAGTGTGTTCAAATATCACTAGTGTTTATTCTTTCATATTTTCAGTTATTTTGTCTCAAAGAAAGTTTGCTGATATTGATCTTAACTTCTAGTTGATAATCTAAAAATTGAGATTTATCGTCAAAAGAAAAATGAGGATTGAAATAAGAGTATGTTATTATTAAGAAAATTATGATAAAAAATATATAAAAACTTGATTTCAAGTATGTCAAATTGAGAAGCCGAATAGCCGAAGAACCGAAAAATCGAAAGTTGAACTATCAAAACCTGCAATCTAATTTGGAGATTAAAGACTTTAGACTCGAGAGAGTACAAGAGAAGAAAAAAGATTATGAGTTGTGTAGATAAATGTGTGATATGGGGGATGGAGGGTATTTATAGAAATTTTGAGAGTGTAAAATATCCACGATGCCTTTTAAAAAAGAGTTATTCTAAAAGATATTTTTATAAAATCATGAAAAAATTATTTTTAACTACTTTATACTTTATTATTATTATTAAAATATTACATTATTATTATTATATATAAGCTATTTATTTTTTTAAACAAAATTTGCAACGGCTCCCTACTTTTTGCACGAAGCCGTTGCAATTCAAATTCAATTATCATATTTGACTGGTCAAGAGATCAATCAAATCTTTCAAAAACTTTGATTTATAAAAAAAAACTTTTTTATGGGCCGTGCTATATTCAGTCCAATTGTGTCATAGACTGTGTTTAGCTCGCAGGTTGCAAGGGAAATACCAGATACGACCTGAATATTATAAATTTTACTATAAATTTTCGGATCGTGCCAGACGGACCCATTTTACATCTCTAGTATTTAGACGACAATTGACTCACTATGATGGATCCATCACCAACTCTTCTTTTTCTTATTATTAATAATAATAATAATAATAATAATAATAATAATAATTTGCACATGAGGTTGGATAGAATCTGAAATTTGATTTGATTCGCAATCTTGATAAAAATGGATTAAGAAATGAATCGGGCTAAGAGTCCGACAACATTTTTGGGATCGTGGTCGTTGGACTAGACTTAACTCTGCCCATCAGAGGCTTAAGGATAACGCAAAGCAACGACATAAAACTAGTTATTAGTGAATAATTATGGATTCACTCAGGTTTCATTAATCATCCATTCTATGCTACTTTTGCTTTTTTTTTCTTTTACTCGTAACAACTAAATATAAACATATCAAAATATTATTACACCATAGTGAAATAAAAATGATAGTTTATTATCGAGAGTTATATGGGATACTGGACATAATCATTTCTAATGATTGATGGTTAGAGATTGATGAATACTATTAGGGCTCGTATTGGACTAATATTATTCTAATTTTTTGTATTTTCTTCGTTATTAGAATTTTTTTTTTTGAGAATTTGATGATAATTTGTTTCGAAGATGAAGGAGATATTATCCAAATGTAATGTCCAAACTATAAGGTGCTCGTGGTCTAATGAATCTCGAGCAATTTTTTATTATAAAAGAAGAGGAAAAAAAAAATTGTTAGCAATCGGATCGCGATAAAGATCCGACCCGTTAAAAGTCCAATGTTGGTTGGTGGTGCTTCGATCGCGCTTTCATTGGGCCGGGCTCACCGGCGCCACCGAGATCAAATCCCCATTTCCAACCCTCAGCGCTCGCTCGCTTTGTCGCTCTCTCCACCTCAATCAGCTGCTTCCGGTGAGATCTCCGATCCCATCCATCTCTTGTAATATATCCGCATCGGGACCCTAGCAGTTTCCCCAATTCCTTGTTTTTCCGTTTTACCACGGAGCGGATCTATCATCGCGATCTGTAAGAGCAAAATTCCGTGCATTTTCGGTTTGATTGGTGTTTTTGAGGTTTTCTGTGTTCTCTCCTCTGGTGAATTTTGGATCTTAGATTTGCTGCGTTTTGCCTTAAATTTCCCATCATCATTGATCCTTGAATCCGTTGGTGCGATTTTTTGGTCTGTAGAACACGTTCCTATTGGAATGTCTTGGACTAGATCTGCGTGTTCTTGCGATGATACTTTGACGGGATCTTCAATTCATATAGCACTAAACAATGATGTTGGATGAAATATTTTTCGCGACAGTCTTAGGCCCAACTCGATCCCTATAGGTTTGCGTTTGCTGGCACCCTATTTCCTTCAAATTTCGGTGTTGCTGTGGTCCATAGAATTTTTTTTTTCTATCTTAAGATTCAAAAGACTAATTTCAACCCTTCTGTGTTGCTTCAATCGATGGACTTCTCTTCTAGTCCCTTTATGGGATTGATTTAGATTCATCAAAGACAAGCCTCTCATGCTTGAGGCTACTTAGTAGCATTTTTTGCTTCTCTTGGATTTTTTATTGCGGTGTAATAAAATTGTTTATTTATGATTTACTGGGGAAAGCAGCAATCAAAAACATCAAAAAAAGGTTTAGACAAGTCCCTTGCACATGGCATTGGTACTGTTTATCAGTTCTCTCGGTGACTCAGTGTTGATACAATGATTATTCTAGTGACTATGCTCGATTTTGAATTGCCATTTACTTCAGAAACCACCGATCATAGGAAGAATGTTTCAAGTCCCTTGAACCTGACATTCAGCTATGTACTAGTGTTTATTATAATCTCTTAGCTTTTCACTGTGTCCTCTAGATTTCTCAAATTTTCCTCTCTGAGGTAAGAGCTTAAATTATCTATGAAGATAAACTGAGCCTGATACAGATTCTCTCTTAGAAATAAGCTATCGTGCTCTAGTACTGGTTTTATCTTTCAGCACAATGCTGGTTTTTTCTGCTTAGATTGAATGCAGCACGTTGTTCCATAAATTGTCATGGATCCATTAATATACTCTTTATATGTGATTTTCTTTGCAATGTATCAGTTTAATAGTTTCTTGAGAAAACATGATATTGCTTTAACTTGGATTGCCCATATTCCTAAGATTTGTTCTAGCCCTTCTGGAGGCAATTACGTTTTCTTCTAGAGAATGTTTTAGGGGCACTTGGCTACCTCTAGCATCCCTCTTTGGAGTCACAAGCTCCAACAAATATGACTCATCACAAGTCATTACTCAAGTTTAACTTCACAGGTCTCAACCAAATACCAATGCCTTGCTGCTTATATGATTTGCTGCATGATTGTACAGGTAATTTAAGCAGCGCAATGAACTTTCTTTTACGTGCCACGCAACCTATGACCCCAGAATTACCAAGTGTCCCTGAAAATGAACCCCAGAAAGATGACAGTCCATTGTCTAAACGAGCAACTACTTTGGGGCACCTGATCGCAGAAGATCCATATCCAAATCCTTCTACTAGCGATGATGGTGATAGAGAAAATAATGAAGCCAGTGATGCAAATGGTGTGCCTGTCAATCCAACTTTGAAAGACCAAACCTGCAATGTAAACCACACTAATGTTCCTGAAGAGGAAGGATGGATAACAATCCCCTGCAGTATGTGTTCTAACTCTTTTGCTTGTCATAATGAACTTTTCTTACATCTAGAGGTTGTTTGACATGATTAAGTGGATAAACTGCATCACCCACATTTATTTACCTTCTATATTTCTTATTTAGTGCAGATATATTGCCAATTCTGTTTCTATGGTAGTAAATATTTGGTTATTGTTGTGTTGTTATATAGGGCTTATTTTATTAACTGCAAAGGTGAATCAGGTGTTATTCTGTCTTCAAACTGAGATATTTCTCTATATTCATTTTATTGAGCAAATGTCTTACATTTCTATCGTTTACATCAAAATTTTATTGCAGAAGAACTTCCTGATGGTTGGAGTGATGCACCAAACATGCATGAGTTACGTTCTTTGGATCGATCTTTTGTTTTTCCTGGTAGGTAAATCTTGCTTTTACTGCTGTGCTGGTGGTTGCTGCTTTTTATAGTTTCTGATATATTTCTACATCAGGGGAACAACTTCACATACTGGTATGTTTATCAGCATCCAAGCAGGACTCTGAGATTATAACTCCATTTAGAGTTGCTGCTGTGATGTCTAAAAATGGTTCAGGGAAAAAAGATAAGCGGAAGATGGAAATAGTGGGCAACAAATCCAATTCTGTCAATGGCGAAGGGGAAACAAATGGCATACATGGTGAAACCATTGTACAAGTCATTGATGAAAAGGGTGTAACTGTGCCAATAACCGTGGACAGTCCTCGACCAGATATTTCTGCCACTGAATCTTTCCTTCGGATGGAAGATCATAAACAGCAGACTGAAACACTTTTAGAAAGATTTAGAAATTCAAATTTCTTTGTAAGGATTGCTGGTTCAGATGAGCCACTTTGGTCCAAACGTAATAACATAGAATCATTTTCAATAAGTTCTCAAATGCCAAGTGATGGAGGATCAAGAAAAATTTCAAGTTGTAATCTTCAGAATGTGGTTATTGATAGAGGAAGTTTTGATGGCATTACATCTGGAGTGGCTAGAGATACTGTCAGATGCTACTCTTTATCCAATGGTGACTTAGTGGTATGTCTCAAAAAGTTACATTTAAGATTCACTATTCGGTAGAAGGCTGCAATTTGTTTTTCTGATTTTGCACACGTCACCTTCTGATATTCTGCACAATGGCAGCAATTACTGACGTATTTCTGAGGGTGAATATTCTCAAATTTGTTTTTAATATCATGGCAATGTATAATTATTCTTAAAGGCAAATGGTTATGGACTATTTTACCTATTTCCGCTATGAGTTTATTGTTTGTTTGTTGTGTTGTCAGTGTTTTTTTTGTCTTATGTGAATTTTTCTTGGACCATGTTTACATTTTGTATTTACTAGAAATTTTAGTTTTTTAATGACTGGTTTCTGTCTGCTGGAAGGGTGCAGGTTCGTTTACAAATAAATGTTGGAGTTACTAATGTAAAAGACCCTGTTCTTGAAGTTCTTCAGTTTGAAAAATATCATTATAGTGGTTCAGCTTCTGCGGGCCTTGATAATTCATTTGATTCAAATCAAGCAGATCCGTGTCATGAGTTGCTTAGTTGGTTGCTCCCTGTGGATCGCTCTCTACCACCACCTAGACCATTATCTCCTCCTTTGGGCTCAACTCCAAGCCTTGGAGCTACTCACCAGAGGTCTTCATCATCTGGTGGTTCACAGCTTTTTTCATTCAGTCATTTCAGAAGCTATTCAATGCCATCGCTCCCTCAAGTTGCTGGACCACCACCCACTGATAATCCTACTATCAACAAGCCTGCTTTTGATCTTGAAGAATTGGATTGCTTGTCATCAGAGAAACTGATCAAAAGTCAGGATAGTGGAAATGAGGGGCTTCTGTCCTTTCGAGGTGTTTCATTGGAGCCTGAACGGTTTTCTGTACATTGTGGATTGGAAGGCATCTATTTACCCGGTAGAAGGTGGAGGAGAAAACTGGAAATTGTTCAACCTATAGAAATCCATTCTTTTGCTGCTGGGTGTGTTACAGAGAATCTTCTCTGTGTTCAAGTAAAGGTATTATTAATACTTTTAGAATTTCTTCTATTGTTAATGTTAGTAGTCTAGTTATTTATTTGCTACAAGCTATGGCCACTTTAACACATGATTTCTCATCCTTTGCAGAATATTTCTCCTCCACACTTGCCAGACCTTATAATTTTTTTGGATGCGATAACTATTGTCTTTGAGGAAGCATCTAAAAGTGGTATGCCTTTGTCTCTACCCATTGCCAGTATTGAAACAGGGGATGCTCATAGCCTACCAAATATTGCCCTCAGGTTAGACTGGAACATGTGCTTAATTCTCCTTTCTACTATGAACCTGTAATGTGATTCTACTGATGTTATGGGCTTCAAATGTGCTTGTGAAATTGAATTGGGATGATTTTCTCCTGTCCTATAGTGGTATTCCATTCTTCATAGTAAAATGCATTCTAATCAAAATGTTGGAATACTTTTCACAGTAAAAAATTAGCACTAGATAACAATTGCACGTGGGTTGATGACTTCAGTATTTATAGATATGTTGGCATACTTCTCAAGAGCCGTCCAAGTTTTTAATTATTCACCTGGAACCTTGACTCAATTTGTTATCATGCAGGAGAGGTGAGGAACATTCTTTTGTTCTGAGACCTGCAACAATCATAGCCAGAGATTTGAAGGTTCACAGTGACTCGAGTTCTCAATCATCACATCTTAAGATTGCCGGAGCTGGATCTTCAATGCATCAAACATCAAGGACTAGTGAGGGGACACAAGCTTCTTCAAGTGGGGATCAATTTGCAGTAATGTTGTCCTGTAGATGCAATTATACTGGTAGTTCTGTAGCATTTTGAAATAAATTCTCCATAATCCACAAATTCCTTAGGCTCTTAACATGACGTGTATCTTGTTGTTTTTTGTTTGCTCTAGAATCAAAGCTGTTCTTCAAGCAGCCAACAAGTTGGCAACCTCGCATTGCAAGAGATCTAATGATTTCTGTATCGTCAGAAACAACTGAACAAACACATGGACCAATTGGAAGATTGCCCCAACTCCCAGTTCAGGTATTTTGCCTCTTCTGACTGACTGGTCACTGATCAGGATTCAGCTAATTATTAAATATTTAGTTTCTGACTTCAAAAACTTTTGTAAGTGGGCCTCCGTGTTTCTTGTATCAGGTTCTAACCCTTCAAGCTTCGAATTTTACTCCCGAAGACCGTACAATAACTGTAAATGCTCCAATATCCTCCACATGTCCTCTTCCAGCCACAACTCTAAATTCTGCTTCTACTACACAACTCTTTGGTCTTCCGGAGCTTACTATGGGAAAAGCAAGTGGGGAAAAACGAGGAGCCGCCACACGGCAGCTGAGCTCAATGCCTACCATTGTGAATCACCAAAATGACAGTGCTGGTGGTGGAATTAGATCATTTTCTCTTGGACAGCATACTGGAACAATCTCTGATGTCATTCCTAGTGGTGATTTGCATTGTACACATCTGTGGTTGCAGAGTAAAGTGCCTCTTGGGTAATCCTATTTACCATTTTTATTTCCTTATTGAAACCTTATGTTTTACATTTCTGAATTTTTTCTTCTGTGAAATTTCCGTTCTTTGGATGCAGATGTATTCCCCCACATTCCAGTGCTACAGTCAAGCTTGAGCTTCTTCCATTGACTGATGGAATAATTACACTCGACACTCTGCAGGTAGCTGTTAAGGAGAAAGGTATGGTTGGTCCTGATTTTGCATTTTCTTGATTATATAAACTCAATGTTTTCTATGTTTCATAAAGTATAATGTTCAGTGGTGCTCCTCTCTGCAGCTAATGCCATGATTGGTTACCCAAAAGTGAAAACTTATGGAACTGGCTGATCTTTGCTAGTTCATGTATTTGGTTGCACAATTTTTTTCCCAAAATTTGTCATGTGCTCCATAAGATTCAACTCTTTTGGATCAGACTCCATAGTCCTAAAATTGTGAATTGGGCCCCACTACAATTAATGCTTTTGAAAAAGCACTTGAATTGTGTAGTTTTTAATGTATCTTAATCTTAGAGCTGGGATCACAATCTAGTTGGTTAAGACACCAAGGCTGGTAAATAAGTAACTTTTATAACATATGATATGGTTGGAACTAGGTATTCTGGAGTTCCATAAAGGGATCATCATCCAAATGGAATGAACGCCAAAGTTTCATCAGTTTATGGGTTCCTGTGAACTCAACAGTTCAGTGGGTCCTAAATTTATGGCAGTAATCGGAGCCAGATGTGCTTTGACCTCGAATTCAATGATTGTCTGATTCTTGGATTTGAATTGTTTGAATTGTACTACCATGTCAATCAGATCAAACTGTTTATCTTGTTGACGTTTTAAGTCTTTTTATACCTGCGAATGATAGCAATGATACACTTGCCTGGTTTGCTATTTACAGATGGTACACAAAGTAGTTATTGATATTCGAAACACAATCAAATGCAAATTGTGTGCAAATATGTTGCACATTCTTCTCAACTTTTTAACAATTTTTATATTAAAAGTATTACATTTGTTTTCCTAACTGTGAAATTCCCAGTCTGCTTACCACTTCTTGTCATGGCAGGTCTAACGTATGTGCCAGAGCAACCCTTGAAGATCCATGTGACTTCTGGCATTGCAACTGGCTTTCCATAATACCTTCCGTTTGGGGTAAGATTGGTTATCTCAGGCAGCACATCCTACTGAGGTATTGCAGGTGAGGTTTTGTATCATATGAACGGAAAGCGGCCATTGGTTAAATGAAACAGATTGTAGCAGTGGTGCTGTGGGATGCAGGTTAAGGACTACTAGCACAGTTTTAATCTCAATAGTGGGGGGTATGCTACAGCTATTGTTATTGGATGGTGTATTCTTGGCTCCTTCTAAAGTTGCATTCGTGCCCCATGGTTATCAAAAGGGATATCTGATTGTTTCCCCTTCCCAGGAGTGTGTTCAAATTGTTGGTTGCCTGCAAAGTTGAATTGTACTTGTATCTAGTGTTCATCACAAAATGAGTTCTTGTTCAAATTGAGGTCGATTAGCAGGACCTGACACACTGAAACGTAGACTTGTTGAGGTTATTATACATTAGCTTTTAGCCCCATTTTGATTTTTTTTAAAACAAAATGCATGTCTGGCGATGTTAAGCTCCTCGCCAGCTATGGTTTGTTTATTTATTTATTTAAGAAAGGATTAATCAATACCCAGGGTATTGATTTGGTAATTATATTTATTTTTCGTATGTGAAAAGCATATATGAGAGGTCACATGTTTGATCTTAGATGGTCTTATTATTTTTCAAGAAATTAAAAGTGTCGCTTCATAATTTTTTTTATTCTACCAGAGAATGATTAACCAAATTGTATTTAATCTAAAGTAGCATTAAAATTTGAATGGGCTATGTTTTCTATTTTTGTTTTTTTGGTTTGTTAAAACTAAAATAGATTGAGTTGGGATATTAGTGCTGGATTGCTCAAATTTTCTGGTAGCTTCAACAAAAAAAAAAAAAAAAAAAAGGAAAAAAAATAAATAAATAGCGTTCCATGAGTGTAATCTACATGATGCTGTGGTCTAATCGCATGACCTTCAAATTCGGTTCCTCTGGCTCCAGGGTGAACAACCGGACAGGACAGCGTCTGGCCCAACCAACAAAAAAAGCGCGAGGATAAGGACTAGGAAATCCTTGAAGCCCTTCTGGTGTGTGGAGGCAGGAGTGAGCATCTCTCATGGCCTCCCTCCTCTCTCTGACTCTCCCCAAACCCAAACCCACTTGTCTTGTCAGAGCCACCTGCTCTCCCGCCGCCGCCGCCGCCGCCACCTCCACAACCCAAGCTTCTCCAGAGTCTCTGCAGGAGAAGTTCGGCCGGAAAGGCATCCAGTTCGCGGAGTCTGGTGGTGTTCCGACGGTGGAGCTGAGTGTCAGGAATGGAAGCTCCATCGGCCTCCGAATTCCCGACGGTCTTGTGACTTCCTACAAGCCAAAGGTCTACTGGAAGGACGATGGTTTTGAGGAAGTGTTTTACACCATACCAAGCTCGCCGGATGCTGGTCGTCCGTTGAAAGGCGGTCTCAGTCTTGTTCTCAATGATCTGGCCAAGTTGTTGCCGGACGGGTCCCCGTGGACCGCATCCCAGTGGACGATCAAGGACTCCGATTCCGACTCCATCGATGCAGTGCAGGTGTTCCGATTGGCTGTTACTTCTTCTTCTCCTTGTGCTTTCTGCTATGGTAAGAAGATAGAAGTACTAGCTTATGCTCGCTTATTTGCAGGTCGAGTTGAGCTGCACAAATGGAGATGGTTCTCTCGAGATAACATACGTAGTTTCTCTTTTCGAACTTAGCATGGTGACGGCTGTCATCGTGAAGAACAAAGGGGCCGACACTGTAAAGCTGACCAGTGCAATGCTGAGCCATATCAAGTTCAAAAACCAGCGGGGCACTGCAATTCAAGGCCTCAGGGGCTGCTCCTATTGCAGCCATCCTCCCCTGTCCTCAACCTTCGGTATCTTGTCTCCTGCCGAAGCGATGGAGTCCGAACCACCCGAGTGGTCATTGTTTGGCAACAAGAAGGGGGACGAGGACAAGGAAGGATCTTGGACTAAAGAAGATAACTTGTACACCATTTTGAGGGGCAAGTTCAGCAGAGTCTACACTGCACCTCCGGTGGAGAGATTGAAGCGCATTTATAACACTCCGCCTTCCAAGTACGAGACCATCGACCAGGTATCGTTATTTTTCCACAAATATTTGTACAATTTTGATTAGACAAGAATGATCGGAGGTTTTTTTTTTTTTGTGTGTGTGTGTTACAGGGCAGCGGACTTGGATTCAGGCTGATAAGAATGGGGTACGAAGACATCTACGTGTGCAGTCCCGGTTCTTTCTCAAAGAAATATGGCAAGGATTACTTCGTTTGCACTGGCGCTGCTTCCATGCTGGTACCTGTGGAATTGAACCCTGGGCAGGAATGGAGAGCAGCTCAAGTCATCGAGCACGATAATCTCTGATGTTAATTTCCCGATAATATATATTCCTTTTATTGTGCATAATTAATTATAAAGAAGCTCAAGTTATCTTTTTTTTTTTTTCCTATTCGCGATAGAATGTGAATTGTATTCATTAATGACTGTTTATCGGCAGAGCGCTGCAATTCAGAATTCATCGCTAGCTGCACGAGTATTATGATAGTAAAGTGTTCGATTTCTGGGAACGTATACCTAAATCGGATAGAAATTGGGCCGCAGCCCCATAAAAACCCAACCATTTCATTTCGGCCCAGCAAATGAAGCTTGTTGTTGATCGCTCGACTCCTTTCTTCTTCAATGTCTATGCGAACTAGAGCCAAAGCAGCGCCATTTCTCTGCTCATGAGCTATTTGGTGTGAGTTCTTGTCTCTGTAATGGTTCAGAACTTGTGAATCCTGATGGAATTATGCCCATCTCATCACCTCAATGCTACCTTTGCACCAAAAATCCCTCCTTTCCCTCCGGCCTGGAATCAATCCCTCCAGAGTTACTCATTTTCTCCGCCAATTTATATCCGTAGAAAACTCTCTCTCCTTCAGTGGCCTTAGGTTGGCCTGTTGTGCTGTCAATGCCCATAACTATCTCACCGAGCGGGAATGCTGGAAGCCCCATGGCCAGTCCAGTCAAATTGTTGATAAAATGCCTGATAGAAATTAGACTCATTCGCGTGATCATGTCAATACCCTCGACGGGAGAAGGAACATTGAAGCCAATTTCGAGTCTCTGACAAAGTCCATATTTTGGCATGGAGTAAAGCCAGGACGATCGGGGATCTGGTCGTGTTTCATAAGAGCGGTCAGCGGCACAGGCACAGGCAAGCTCAAGCTTGGACTCCATTCTATACTGATCAAATCCGGACTTGAATCTGAAACCTCGATAGCCACATCGCTCGTAGGCTTCTATGCTTTTATTTGCGACATGCAAAGTGCCAAACGGTTATTTCATCCAACACCAATGTAAGATTTGATCCTAATGAGTGCAATGGTGTCAGCGTGCTGTAAGGATGGGAATTTGTTGAAATTATTCATATATTCAGCGAGATGCAGCATTCTGAGTTGCCAAATAGCGTGAGCTTGTTGAGTGTTCTTGCTTGTGCCAATACGGGCGCTCTTCTGTGCGAAATGCAAATACATGGGTTTGCTATTTGACATGAATTTGGTTCAGAGACAAGCCTTCAGAATGCGCTTGTGGATATGTATGCAAAATGTGGTCAGCTGGAAGGATGTCACTTCCTGGAGGAATCTATCTGTGGTTGCACAGAGAACAGGCAGGACAGGAAGGTAGTGGAATTGTTCTCCAAAATGAGAGCTTCTCAAGTTGAACCTGATGATATCATCATCGGAAGTATGATAGGTGTGTCCTCATGGATGAGAGATTTCACATTCGGGTTGGGATTGAATTGCTACATCCTAAAGACCCTGCTTCGGTTTCCGTAGTTACTGCTCTGCTCACATGTATGTGGAATTTAAGGACCTAGAGACGGCGAAGACACTGTTCGATCAATTGAATCACAAAGATCTAATTGCATGAACTGCAATGATTTTTACCTTTGCTCATTCAAGGCATTCGGTTCTTGCACTAGGGATGTTCAAGCAGATGCAGCCGTCAAAAGTGGAGGGCAATGAGATCACATTGGTTAGTTTATTGCAGGCTTGCTCTTCGGCAGAAGCTTTTAACCACGGGAGAAGCGTACACGCATGCCTTACTAGATGGTTCATGCATTCTATATTGGTGATCGATTACACCCTCTAGCAGATGCAATCTATGAGTTCCTGGAGGATTTAAACAGAAGGGCTATTGAACTAAGCTATAAACAAGATAGGTGTTGCCTTTTGAATGACTCCGAGCAAGAACAGAAGGATCCCACTGCATATGTTCACAATGAGAAACTTGCTGTTGCTTTTGGGCTTCTTAGTTTATCTCCCGAGTTACCTATACCAGTAATTAAGAATCTCCGCATCTGCAATGATCGTCACACTTGGATCGAGTTTATCTCCAATGCCACTGGCCGCACTATCATTTTGCGAGATGCCTATTGTTTCCATCATTTTCAACATGGGGATTGCTCAAATGGCGATTATTGGTGAAGTTTTAAGGTATCTTGAACTGGTTTGTTGCTTGTGAAAAAATTTGTTCTGTTGTACATTAGTTATGTGGCCGTCAACTGTCCTGGTGCGCTATTTTTACTCATTGAGTCTATGAATGTCTAGGATCAACCCCATGCTGATTTGCTCATTCCCATCCCCTTATTTTCTGGAGAATATGTCACTAGCGACAGGTTTTATTCTACTCCATTCTCTGAAATGATTCTCGCAAATTTTTGTTTTTCTTCTCTTGTGAACATTAAATTTGAAGGTGATTGACTGGTTGGATCTATTGTCTTGTCCACTGGCATGTTATCGGGAGTTGGATGAGCTATCCCCTGGCACTGGGGATGCTGTTTTCAACTCCATCGCGTCACAGCTCAATTTTCTGTCCGCGTCGCTGGGGATGAATTGGCGAGTTAGTTTGTCTTCCTTCACCTGTATTATTGATGCTGACATCTGACAGAGGCACATCCTTATACATTTTGAAGACGTGATAATGTCAGGGGAGGCAGGCTTGCATCTGATGCTGATATTTGCCTATACATTTTGGGAAGTTGATAAGTCAAGGTCAGAGTTGCATCGGACTTTGAGAATTGTCTACATTATATTCGTCAAGGTAAATTGTCTGATGATTTGAAGTTGTGATGGAGACTCATGCCTAAATTTCATGATGCTTGATGAAAATCATTCCTAAGCTGTAATTTTCATTTGTTGTCAATGCAGAGGTAAGTGGAGATACAAAGGCAAGTGTAGGCACATTCCGAGAGCATTTGAACGAGACAATTTACTATCTATGGTATCTGGCGGTAAGTGATCATGCGTGACTGTTTTCTTACAGAGGCTATCCATGGCTTGGGAATAGTTCCCCGCGGATGTCATTGACGCAGATCTGATAAAAATTTTAAATGCGGAAAGAAGAAGATGGGAGAGAAATCATGTGTGCTTGATGCTTCCCTTATAAATCGTCAACAGCATGTATCTATTGCATGGTTCGCGGTTTCGGTCGGTTCCGAGCCGAAATCCAATTTTTCGTTTCGGTTAGAATTTACTGTTCATAATTACTGTTCATCTTCACCGAGCGCGGGCGGGAACGCGTGTTGACGAGCGCGCGGGAGCGGGAGCTCGCTGGGCTCGAGTCCGGGCGGGCGG